>CM053028.1:95000256-95242756 GCA_028564925.1 Lithobates sylvaticus
TTACCTACCTAGATGGCGCAAAAGTGCTTTGTAGACTTCAATAAGTGAAAGAAAAGTCTTTACTTTCTTACATGGTTTTTCTCTTGTGTATCCTGTTGATATAAAATGCTGCTACATATCGGATGCCCCACCATCCTATACCTGAGACTTTCACGTGTTCGGAAGACAACTGGGCAAAGTAGGAGGCCACCTTCACAAGAGTCCTTTAATTGGCAGGTTGTGTAGTTTCAAGCTGACCCTCCTCTATTCTTCAGAGTCAGTAGATGGGTAAGCAGTGTGCTACAGTTTACAGCCCACACAAATTAGAAGTAGGCAACCGATCCTGTCTATGTGTTGGGAAAATAACTTTTGGCAGTCAGACTGCTTGGTACTCTGATGTCCATCTAATGTGTAAGGACACGTCAACTATGTGTACTGAATGGAAAGGTATCAATAAAACAATTCATGTATCAACATAAAAGGACTGCAACAGTTGCAAAACTGTACGCTGACATGTAAGATAGAGGATAAATGCCAACAGAAGGTGGCTGTATTATTACTATTATTACTGAAAAATATTAGGAGCGGCACCAGTCATGTAAACATTTCATTCACGTTTGGAAAGGCTCCATGCACACTGGCTTAAAAATCGCTGCTTCTACAGGAGTTTTGTGTTCTGCCTGTAGAAGCAGCTCAATGTTATCCTATATGCCCATACACATTAGGATGATTACAGGCATAATTTAACCGTATCAGCCCTGGAAGATTGCACCCCCTTCCTGACCAGAGAACGTTTAGTGATTCGGCATTGCGTCGTGCTACGCTGTACCCAAACAAATTTGACGTCCTTTTTTTTCCACAAATAGAGCTTTCTTTTGGTGGTATTTGATCACCTCTGTGGTTTTTATTTTTTGCGCTATAAACAAAAAAAAAAAGGGCGACAATTTTGAAAAAAAAAAAAAAATATTTTGTACTTTTTGCTATAATAAATATCCCCATTTTTTTTAAAAAGCTATTTTTTTTCTCAATTTAGATCGATATGTATTCTACATACTTTTGGTAACAAAAATCGTAATAAGCATATATTGATTGGTTTACGCAAAAGTTATAGCATCTACAAAATAGGGGCTAGATTTATAGCATTTTTTTATTATTATTTTTTTTTTACTAGTAATGGCGGCGATCTGCATTTTTTTATCGGGACAATTTTGACACATTTTTGGGACCATTGGCATTAATACAGCGATCAATGCTATAAAAATGCATTGATTACTGTAAAAATTTCACTGGCAGTGAAGGGGTTAATACTAGGGGGCGATCAAGGGGTTAATTGTGTTCCCTAGTGTGTGTTCTAACTGGAGGGGGAAGGGGACTGACTAGGGGAATTGACAATCGTTGTTCATACTTTGTTTACACACAGAGATCCCATTTCTCGCCGTGTTACGAGCGATCGCGGGAGCCTTGCGGTCATCGAAACCGCCGGGCACTGGCACTGGGGGAGAGCCGCGCGTGCCCCTAGTGGCCGCCTTAAGGAGCAACGAAACATGACGGCGATTTGCCTGCCCGTGCCATTCTGCCACAGTATAACTGCGACAGCTGGTCGGGAACCGGTTAAGCTCAAGGTTTAGGAGGCAGAAAAAAAACCCTTCTGGTTTTCGCTTCTGACTGGAGCTTTCTGGCAGAAAAACGCAAAACTATCTTAAACTCGCCTAAACTATGTACAAAAAAATGCTCTATATGAGCATTTTTTTTCTGCCAAGGGAACAGACGTTTTTTTAAAAGCTTCCTTTATTAGAGTTTTTATTGTATTTGATCTCTTTGAGCACAATAATACATAGGAAGACAGTAAAGAGTTGTATTGACAGTGGAAACTTACTCCTTTTCTTGGGCATCCAAGTCTCTGACCAAGGCATCACGTTTGTTAACCAGGATAACCAGTTCATCAAGTAAAAGCTGCTCCCGTCTCTTCTGGGCTTCTGTTTTTTGCCAATCTGAAAAATACAAGTCAGTATATTAGACGAAAACGGCTCACAGAGGAGTGTCAATCTTTTGTAAATAAGCCGCACCTTCCGGTGTAATACAACAAGGATATTTGTGGCTTAGCGAAAAACAAAGTTAGTGCATGCAATGGGGGTTATTTACTAAAGTATATTTGCAGAAGAGTGTCCTATGAATACAACTTTGAAGTACCATAGAAAAAAAACATTTTTTTCTATAAAAAACTTGTTGTAAGTCAATCTGTAGAAACTAATAAATGAAAATAGCACTGATACCTATAACTAATCTGGGTTTGATTTTCATTCTCTAATTAGCACTGTGAATAATAAATATACTAATGGATTAGTTTGCAGAGACAGCAACTATTTTTTGCCCTCCAGTAAAAAATCAGCACAACATTACCATGAATAAACCAGTTGAAAGTCCACTTCACTTGGCTTTCCTTTATATACAAAGATAGGTGTCAGGCACAAGACTTAAATCCAATCACCAGGGGAATGGTAAAAAGATGGCTAGAGCCATTTTAGGAGTGTTCATGTCAAAAAAGGAATCTGGTAGTTTATTTCAACTACTTGATTTATTTAGAAGATAACTACTTTTACAACACTTAAAGTGGAGTTCCACCCAAAAGTGGAAGCTCTGCTCATCAGCCCCCCCCCCCCCTCTGAAGCCATGTTTGGCACCTTTTGGAGGGAACGGGTACCTGTTTTTGACAGGTACCCGTCCCCACTTCGGAGAAATGTCGCCGCAGGGAGATCACTCTGAAGAGCGGCCTCCCCCCTCTTTCCCCCATCGCCGGGCCATTCAGAAAGCGCAGCGCACTTTGCGCATTCGCAGTAGGGAACTGGCGGTGAAGCCAAAAGGCTTCACTGCCGGGAGTTCCCTTACTACAAATGGCGGCAGCAGCACCCAAGAGTCGATGGAAACATTGGCTGGGGTGCCGACATCGCTGGATTCCAGGACAGGTAAGTGTTTTAATATTAAAAGTCAGCAGCTACAGATGGTGTAGCTGCTGACTTAATTTTTTCCTGGGGGGCAGAACTCCTCTTTGAGCGGTTTTACCTTCTACGTGTAAATTAAACCAAGCAACTTTGTGGAAATAAACTCTCACTTCTGCCCTTTTCTTCTGTACTCTAAAGCTCCGTACACACTATGAGATAATCGACGAACGATCGGCTGTTTTTCCTCGATGTTTCACAGCAAGTCAGAACCGGGGATAGAAATAATGTACAAAAATTCTCGTATCACAAAGGCTTTTTTTTTTTTGTTGCTTCTGATCATGCGCAGTCTTTCGTATCTGATAATTCTCCTATGAAAATCATACGAAAATGGTACACATTAAACGAAAATCGTTTGATCTGTTCCCGTACGAGAAAAAATTTGGAGTTTGTCCCTCTGAAAATTTTCATTTGGAAAGTCAAAAATCGTCTGTCGAAAGTTGTGTAAACGCTATAAGAAAATCGTACGATCGTTCCTCGGATTAAAATGTTCTCCAATTTTCTTATAGTGTACGGGGCATAAGAGCTGACATCACAGGACCAGGTTAGTGTAACATTGCTTTGTTTACATTCAGCCAGTCTGCACTCAGCTATGCAGAAAGTAATATAATTACAAAGTTATAGAGTCAGGTTGAAAAAAGATAATTTAGTTCAACCAATAGATAACCTCCATATACAGACCTCCACACCCACAGTTGATCCCAAGGAAGGCAATAAAAAAAAAAACCCTGTAAAAGCATTACTCCAGATGGGGGAAACTTCCCTCCTGATCCCCTGAAGGCCATTGCATAGAACAGTAAAGTGGGGGACACAAAATTCGTACGAAAATTCTAGTACGACAAAGGCTATTTTTTTCAATTCAAATTTTTTATTGTTTCTGATCATGTGCAGTCTTTCTTTTCAGATTTTTCTTGTATGAAAATGGTACACATTAAAAACGAAAATCTTTTGTTCTGTTCCCGTACGAGAAAAATGGAGTTTGCCTCTTTGTGAATTTTCGTCTGTCGAAAGTTGTGTACACACTATACAAAAATAGTGCGAAAGTTCCTCGGACGAAAATGTATGAGCCTTAAGGCCCGTACACATGATCTGAAAAGCGTACAAAAAAATAGCGCTTTTGAAGCAATCGTTCAATAATCAGATCGTTAGCACAGAGATTTTGAGAGCCGATTACGACAGTTCATCTGATATTATCCGATCGGACAAGCACGAAAATTTTTCTCGTACGATACCAGATCGTACGATTTTCGTTCAACCACTTCAGCCCCGGAAGGTTTTACCCACTTCCTGACCAGGCCATTTTTTGCGATACCGCACTGTGTCGCTTTAACTGACAATTGCGTGGTCGCGCGACACTTTACCCAAATAAAATTGATGTCCTTTTCTTCCCACGTATAGAGCTTTCTTTTGGTGGTATTTGATCACCTCTGCATTTTTTATTTTTTGTTCTATTAACAAACAGTATTTTTTACTTTCTTATATAATACATATCCAAAAAAAAAAAAAAAAAAGTATTCATCAATCTAGGCCAATTTATATTCTGCTACATATTGTTGGTAAAAAAAAAATCCCAATAAGCGTATATTGATTGGTTTGCACAAAAGTTATAGCATCTACAAACTACGGGATAGATTTAGGGACTTTTATTTATTTATTTTACTGGTAATGATGGCGATCTGTGATTTTTGGCGGGACTGCGACATTGCGGCGGACAAATCTGACACTAAGTGACACTTTTTGGGGACCAGTGACACCAATATAGCGATCAGTGCTAAAAAAAAATGCACGGATTCCTGTTTAAATTACACTTGCAAGGAAGTGGTTAACTCTAGGGGGCGATCAAAGGGTTAAACGTGTTCCCTAAAAGGTGCTTTCTAACTGTGGGGGGAGTGGATTCACTAGAGGAAAAAGGGAGATCATGATTCAGCGGCACGCTGCTCTGTCTCTCCTGTGAACGATCGGCTAACTTCCACTTGTCGACAAGCCGCCGTAATTATACTGTGGCAGGTCGGCTCGTTCCCGCCAATCGCCGTAGCTGTACGTCATCTCTTTTAAGAGCTATAGCAGGTGCGTGAGCGCCCGCTGCACGGCGGGGGAGCCGATGCACGTGGCCGGTGGCTGTGATGTCCGCCGGCCACCTGCGATCGCTCAACAGAGAGACAGAATGGGGATCTGTCAATGTAAACAAACAAATCCCCATTCTGACAGGGGAGGACAGAGTGATCGTCTGTTCCTAGTGATCAGGAACAGCGACCTCTCTCCTCCTCCAGTGAGTTCCCTCCCCCCCACAGTTAGAAACACCTCCCAGGGAACACATTTAATCCCTTGATCACCGCTAGTGTTAACCCCTTCCCTGCCAGGGTCATTTATACAGTAATCAGTGCATTTTTATAGCACTGATCACTGTATAAATGTCAGTGGTCCCAAAAAAAGTGTCAAAAGTGTCCGATCTGTCCTCCGCAATGTCGCAGGCCCACTAAAAATCGCTGATCACCACCATTAATAGTAAAAAAAAACTATAATAAAAATGCCATAAATCTATCACCTATTTTGTAGACACTAACTTTTGCGCAAACCAATCAATAAACGCTTATTGCGATTTTTATACCAAAACAATGTAGAAGAATACATATTGGCCTTAACTGATGAAAAAATTATTTTTTTAAACTTTTTTTTTTAGATATTTATTATAACAAAAATTAAAAATATTTTTTTTTCCAAAATTGTCGGTCTTTTTTTGGTTATAGCGCAAAAAATAAAAACCGCAAAAAATAAAAAAGAAAGCTCTATTTGTGGAAAAAAAGGGACGTCAATTTTTTTTGGGTACAGCGTCGTCAGTTAAAGCGTCGTCAGTGCCGTATCGCAAAAAAGGGCCCAGCCATTAAGGGGGGAAAATCTTCCGGTCCTTAAGTGGTTAAGAAAGTCATCATGTAATCACAAGAGAAACATATCACCAACTGCAGGAGGAAGGCAGCCTCTGCTTAAATTCATTCCAATCAGGGCTGGTGCAAGGATTTTTGACACCCTAGGCGAAACCTAATTTTGCTGCCCCGCTTGGCTCCACCCCCCTGACCAAACCCCCTTTGCCCTGCCCCACCTTTTTAATGAAGCGCCCATCAAATGAAGCCTACCAGCGCCCATCAAAGAATGTTTGCTTGTTTCCATTCATTCGGGAGTCAGGACACAGACCTCTGCTGAACCTCTGACACTATGTGCGAACGGAGCGGCAGCTGCCTGCTGATGCCGAGACTAATGCTGGCCATACACTATATGAAAAATCGGCCGAACCCATTTTCAATAAACGAACATTCGGCCATGAGTGCAAACGATAGTGCCATCATGTAATGACCGATAAATCGTTCAGCGGACATAATGATTGCATTTTTTGTTTGTTTTTTTACATATACCTAGTGCAGACAGTTCGGTTGGGAAACACATTAACCTTTCAATTTATCATTTGTTCGGCAGAAAATTTTCAAACTTGTCCTTCGTTTTTTCGGCTCAAAAACATCCCAACGATTATCGATTTTGTGGCCATTAACTGGCAGAAAAACGAACGAACTGTCTAAATGACCGAATTTCGAACGATTTTTCATATAGCGTATGGCCATTTTGGCATTAGTTGCTTGCTGCAGAGAGAAGAGTGTAGGAACACCAGTGGCCGGGCGCCCTAGGCAGCAGTGTGCTCTAGGCGGCTGCCTAGTTTTCCTAGTGGTAGCCCCGGCCCCTGAATCCAATCACCATCTTCTGCTTTTTCAGACAGCCAAAAGTGCAAAACAGAATGCACTACTAGTGAGACCTGGTCTGAAAACATTTAGCCTTCTTTACTGTATAGTATAGCCAGACTGGCTGATGTAAACAAAGCAATGTTTACGTGGCCTATTGAGGGCAGTTTTCGGGAGCACAGTTATCCTTGATAATACAGCCCAAATGGTAAAGATGAAGTGCCCAATTCAGTAAGCAACAGGTCAGTAAGCAACAGGTCTTTTAATTCTAGAGCAGCTACAAAAAAAGAGAATAGTTTATGTCTTACTGCACTACATTGTTTTTTTACCTTACTAAATAAAGCAACATCAGTTTTGAAGACTAAACACCACATCATTAAAGCGGAAGTAAACCCATCGATTTAACAGTTAAAAAAAAAAAAAGGCATGCCGGGAATGCTAACTGCACATTGGCTGTGCTCTCAACAAACAGTCAAACCATCCAATGGTTGGTGTCATAACAGATCACATGTGCAGCGCCATGGCAGTTGAAGATTAAACAGAGGCAAAGATGGCAGCTTCCTTGGCTGAAAACGATAGGGGGGGTTTACTTCCACTTTAAATAAACATAAATAAAATAGATGCATCTCTAGAATGTCTTTAAAAATAAAACTTCAGCTCAACTAAAAAAGACCAAAAGTCTGACAAGTCTGTCCTCTATAAGGGACATTTTATACCCATGTATTAAGGTCAGGTATGTTTTTGAAAAAAATCCGGTTTATTGCATTCTTGGTGCAGTATCCAACAAGTGTGTATTCCACAGGGATGATTTGTAGGACATGTAAACCCGCTGCAACAAATGAAAAACGCAGAGCAGAGAATGAGCCCTCAATGTTCACACTGCTGTGTCATTGTATTGGTCTGTATGCACACTCACATTATTAAAACTCTGTTGAACTAAGCATTACACAGAAGTATAGTGAATCATCACCTTTGATAGAAGAAAGCTCATTGATGCAGAAAGCTTCAAATTTTCCACAGAATCGGACAGCATATCACTTCTGCCTCTCAATTTGTTGTTTTTAAGAGAAAATGACGGCACAAAGGCACCAAGCAAGATCCGAAGAGTCTGAAAAAGGTTTTCTGCTGCATTAGATGGGTGTGCATTGACCCCGGAGTTAAGGATACCCGAGACATTTCAGCTGCTTATTTTCCTATTGTGCCTCCTATCCGGCCAAGCTTTCATCACATGCTGCTTCCGTATTCTATAGGGGGGATTGCACACTATTGACAATAATCAGTGTAACACATCCACAGGCAGCCATTTTTTTTTCAGGTAAGGCACCAATTATATAATTAAAGGGCCTGCGTGTTATAATTTCAGAGTGTACATATTATGAGAAATGATTGTATTTTTTACAACAAAGTACTTTTATTTTTTCGCAAGCTTGCGCTTCCAAATTGTCATTAAAAAAAATGTAACTAACCACTAGAGGGAGGCGAGATAAAATATTAATCACACAGTGAATGCATGGTTGTCAACGAGTCAGCTGACTTAGACTTGGAAAAGGAGCAGTAATACTCCAAAGGAGGAAGCAAAGCCTACATATGTAATGAGAAAAATGGCTGCTCTCATGTATACAGGTGCCAGATACCACAACATAGCTTCGGAGGTCTAGTGACCCCCTTTTGGCAGCAAAACGGGGCTTTTTTTTTGTTTTATATTATTATTATTTATTGGTCAAGGAATCCAGCAGTACAACACAGAGCAGGATATGTTTACTTCATCACTGTAAATATTTTTCAGAGTAGTAGTTAAGGGAGAAGTACAGCCAAAGCTTATTTCGCTGTACATACCCTGTGGATCACAGGAGTGCAGTTAGTTTTGTTCTCCTGTGACCTGTTTTCAGCAGAGAGCGGGCTGAAGTCTGCTCTCTGCTGACATCACAGAGTCGGTCCAGGCTCCTCGTCATCGCAACCACGAAGTCGGGATCCGCCTAGATCCCTGGACCACCACCCAGCTCAGCCTCTCAGTGAGCCACTGAGAGTCTAAGCCGGCCGCTCCCACCACCTCCACAGCTCAGCGATCCAGTGAGCGAGGAGGGGGCAGAGTGTCTCACACCTCATTCTGAATATCTTGTCCTGATTTCTACATCATACTGGATCTGGAAATCTCTTCTTTTCTGTGTGATAAAGACTCAGACATTTGCATGTTGAGATGCACATTATCCGCTTCCCGACCGCCTCGCGCAGATATACTGCGGCAGAATGGCACGGGCAGGCAAAAGCACGTACCTGTACGTCCCCTTTAATTGCCTGCCCGTGGGTCGCGCGCTCGCGACCCGGTTGGGAGCTCCGTGACCCCGGCCACGGGACCAGCGGACCCGATCGCCGCTGGTGTCCTGCGATCGGGTCACGGAGCTGAAGAACGGGGAGAGGTATGTGTAAACAAACCTCTCCCCGCGCTTCCTACTCTGCCTGTCATTGATTGGCTGTTCCCGGTCATCAGGAAAGCCGATCAATGACGTCAGACGTCAGCCCCGCCCCTAATGTAAAAAAAAACACACACACGTCACAGCCCATAACCCCTCCCCCTAGTGGTTAACTCTTTCACTACAACTGTCATTTATACAGGAATTAATGCATTTAAATAGCATTGATTGCTGTATAAATGACAATGGTCCCAAAAATGTGTCAAAAATGTCCGATGTGTCCGCCATAATGTCGCAGTCACAATAAAAATCGCTGATCGCTGCCATTACTAGTAAAAAAAAAAAAAATATTAATAAAAATGCTATAAAACTATCCCCTATTTTGTAAACGCTATAACTTTTGCGCAAACCAATCATAATCGCTAATTGCGATTTTTTTTACCAAAAATATGTAGAAGAATACGTATCGGCCTAAACTGAGAAAAAAAAATGTTTTTCTATATATTTTTTGGGGATATTTCTTATAGCAAAAAGCAAAAAAATATTGCATTTTTTTCAAAATTGTCGCTCTATTTTTGTTTATAGCGCAAAAAATAAAAACCGCAGGGGCGATCAAATACCACCAAAAGAAAGCTCTATTTGTGGGAAAAAAAGGACGCCAATTTTGTTTGGGAGCCACGTCGCACGACCGCGCAATTGTCAGTTAAATCGACGCAGTGCCGATATGCAAAAAGGGGCCTGGTCCTTTGGCTGCCAATTGGTCCGGGGCTGAAGTGGTTATAGTGCAGTTTGTTAGAAACGATTAAGTGATTTGGCTCCTGAAAATATACAGTGCCTCGAAAAAGTATTCATATACCCTTGAAATTTTCCACATTTTGTCATGTTACAACCAAAAAACATAAATGTGTTTTATTGGGATTTTATGTGATAGACCAACACAAAGTGGCACATAATTGTGAAGTGGAAGGAAAATGATAAATGGTTTTCAATCTTTTTTATAAATAAATATCTGAAAAGTGCGGCATGCATTTGTACTCTGACACCCCTAACTAAAATCTAGTGGAACCAATTGCCTTTGGAAGTCACCTAATTAGTAAATGTGTGTAATTTAATCTCAGTATTCTGTGAAGCCCTCAGAGGTTTGTTAGAGAACCTTAACCACTTCAGCCCCGGACCATTTGGCAGCCAAAGGACCAGAGGTCTTTTTTCAATTTCGCACTGCACTACTTTAACTGGTAATTGCGCGGTCATGCAATTTTGTAACCAAACGAAATTTGCGTCCTTTTCTTCCCACAAATAGAGCTTTCTTTTGATGGTATTTGATTGCCTCTGTGATTTTTATTTTTTGCGATATAAACGGAAAAAGAGCGAAAATTTTGAAAAAAAAAGAGATTTTCTACTTTTTGTTATAAAAAAATCTAATAAACTCAATTTTAGTCAAACATTTGGGCCAAAATGTATTCAGCCACATGTCTTTAGTAAAAAAAATGCCAATAAGCGTATATTTATTGGTTTGCGCAAAAGTTATAGCGTCTACAAACTAGAGTACATTTTCTGGAATTTACACCGCTTTTAATTTATGACTGCCTATTTCATTTCTTGAGGTGCTAAAATGGCAGGGAAGTACAAAACCCCCCCAAATGACCCCATTTTGGAAAGTAGACACCCCAAGCTATTTGCTGAGAGGCATGTTGAGCCCATTGAATATTTTTTTTTTTAGTCCCAAGTGATTGAATAAAGACAAAAATAAAAAAGATTTTTTTTTTTTTTTTTTCAAAAAGTTGTCACTAAATGATATATTGCGCACACATGCCATAGTTATATGTGGAATTGCACCCCAAAATACATTTTGCTGCTTCTCCTGAGTATGGGGATACCACATGTGTGGGACTTTTTGGGAGCCTAGCCGCGTACGGGGCCCCGAAACCCAAGCACCGCCTTCAGGATTTCTAAGGGTGCAAATTTTTGATTTCACTCCTCACTACCTATCACCGTTTCGAAGGCCATAAAATGCCAAAATAGCACAAAACCCCCCCAAATGACCCCATTTTGGAAAGTAGACACCCCAAGCTATTTGTTGAGAGGCATGGTGAGTATTTTACAGCTCTCATTTGTTTTTGAAAATGAAGAAAGTAAAGAAAAAAACATTTTTTTTTTTCTTTTTTTCAATTTTCAAAACTTTGTGACAAAAAGCGAGATCTGCAAAATACTCACAATACCTCTCAGCAAATAGCTTGGGGTGTCTACTTTCCAAAATGGGGTCATTTTGGGGGGTTTTATGCCATCTGGGCATTCCATGGCCTCCGAAACTGTGATTGGCAGTGAGAAGTGAAATAAAAAAATTACACCCTTAGAAAGCCTGAAGGCGGTGATTGGTTTTTGGGGTTCCGTACGCAGCTAGGCTCCCAAAAAGTCCCACACATGTGGTATCCCCGTACTCAGGAGAAGCAACAGAATGTATTTTGGGGTGTATTTCCACATATGCCCATGACATGTTTGAGCAATATATCATTTAGTGACAACTTTTTGTAAAAAAAAAATATATATATTTTTTTTTTTTCATTATTCAATCTCTTGGGACAAAAAAAAAAAATATTTAATGGGCTCAACATTGCTCTCATCAAATAGCTTGGGGTGTCTACTTTCCAAAATGGGGTCATTTGGGGGGGGGTTTGAACTGTCCTGGCATTTTATGCACAACATTTAGAAGCCTATGTCACACGTCACCCACTCTTCTAACCACTTGAAGATAAAGCCCTTTCTGACACTTTTTGTTTACATGAAAACATATTTTTTTTTTTGCAAGAAAATTACGTTGAACCCCCAAACACTATATATAATGTTAAAGCAAAGGCCCTACAGATTAAAATGGTGGGTGTTGCATTTTTTTTTTCCACACAGTATTTGCGCAGCGATTTTTCAAACGCATTTTTTGTGGAAAAAAAATACACTTTTTTTTATTTTAATGCACTAAAACACACTATATTGCTCAAATTTTTGATGAAATAAAAAATATGATCTTAGGCCGAGTACATGGATACCAAACACGACATGCTTTAAAATTGCGCACAAACACGCAGTGGCGACAAACTACATACATTTTTAAAAGCCTTTAAAAGCCTTTACATGATACCACATTAGATTCACGGAGGAGGTCTACTGCTAAAATTACTGCCCTCGATCTGACCTTCGCGGTGATACCTCACATGCATGGTGCAATTGCTGTTTACATATGACGCCAGACCAACGCTTGTGTACGCCTTTGCGCAAGAGAAGGGGGGGCAGGGGTGCTTTTTTTTTTTTTTTTTTGTTTTTTTTTTTATTTATTTAGCTTTTTTATTTTATTTTTAAACTGTTCCTTCCATTTTTTTTCTTTGTTATGATTTTTATTGTTATCTCAGGGAATGTAAATATCCCCTATGATAGCAATAGGCAGTGACAGGTACTCTTTTTTTGAAAAAATTGGGGTCTATTAGACCCTAGATCTTTCCTCTGCCCTCAAAGCATCTGACCACACCAAGATTGGTGTGATAAAATGCTTTCCCAATTTCCCAATGGCGCGGTTTATATCCGGGAGGGGGGACATTCCCTCCCACTGCTTGTAAAAGCAGTCTAGAGGCTAATTACCCGCTAGAATTGCTTTTACATGAAAGCCGATCACTGGCTGAAAAGAATGATACCAAGATGATACCTAAACCTGCAGGCATCATTCTGGTATAACCATTCAAAGTCCAGCAACATACTGGACATATATTGTAATCTTTTTTTTTTCATGCAGCCTCTTGGCTGAACGAAAAAAAGAGATTGATTGGTGGGTGTGCCCACCATTAGAATACCTCCCTTCATCCACCCACTTCTAATGATGGGCATACATGCACCATTTATATATGCCGATGCATGGGGGCATCCTCCCGCAAAAGTTATGCCGTGTACACACGGTCGGAATTTCGACCGTATGTACGTGGCATTAGGAGCCAATCGCTCCTCCCCCCCCCCCCTGCTGCCCCCATGCTTCGGCATATATGCTCTTTTTTTTAACTGTGGTGGTGAAATCACCTCCTACAGCGTTGGAGTCGCGGCTTTATGTATCGTGGGAGCAAATGCTGTTGCTGTCAAGATAAATAAATCCGCGTTGCAACTGAATGGCGCACCTGAAAACAAAAAAATGCTTAACACTAAAACACAGTAAACAAAATTACATACCTGAAAAGCAAGCATGATAAAACATAATAAAACATTGCAGAATAGAATGGAGTAAAAAAAGAGCAACAATAGAGAGAGAGAGAGAGAACAATAAAACGACAACTATTTTATTTTTTTTTATTTTTTTGAGATTCACAGGTAAAAAAGCTCCTGACTGAAGCGACTGAATCAAAACGCTACCACAAAAAAAATGTTAGCGATCGCAGGGATCAGGCCTGACTCTGCGAACGCTGCAGTTATGTGTGCTTAGTGTTTTGTAAGTGACAGTGATCGATCGATACTGCACTTGGGTGGGCTGGGCTGGGCGGAGGGGGAAAACGCAGGTGCTAGCAGGTATCTGGGCTGATCCCGCTAACAATGCGTTTTTTTTGGAACCCTAAACTGCTGGGACGCTAGTATAGATCTGATCAGATCAGATATTGATCTGTTCAGATACTGTGCCACTAAGGGAGGTGTATGCTTTGCGCGTGGGTGTTTGCGGTACTGGCACTAATCTGGGGCGACGCAGACCTTATTAGACCCTAAAACCTAATTGATATCACCCGCCGGGCGATCAGGGGGTTAAACCGTTATTGGGTAATAAATGGCGGGTGCCCTGACAGTATAAAAAACAAGCTAACTAACCAGCGTCACCCGTAACAGTAATACAAAAAAAAACTGGTTACCTAGCGACACTAATGCAGCGATCAGAAAAACGATCGCTTAGTGACACTGGCAAAAGGGGGTGAAAGGGTTAACTAGGGGCAATCAGGGGGTTAAAACCTGTATTAGGTAATATATGGGGGTACCTGACGCTATATAAAAACCTGACGGGGGGAACCTAAATAACTAACTGGCTGACCAGCGTCACCAGTGACATTTATACAGTGATCACTGGTGAAAGGGTTAACTCTAGGGGCAATCAGGGGGTTAAAACCTTTATTTAGGTTGTAATATGGGGGTACCTGACCTATAAACCTATTTATGAACCTATATAAACATGGCGGTAAAAAAAAAAAAAAAACTGGTTACCTAGCGACACTAATGCAGCGATCAGAAAAACGATCGCTTAGTGACACTGGCAAAAGGGGGTGAAAGGGTTAACTAGGGGCAATCAGGGGGTTAAAACCTTTATTAGGTAATATATGGGGGTACCTGACGCTATATAAAAACCTGACGGGGAACCTAAATAACGAAATAACTAACTGGCTAACCAGCGTCACCAGTGACATTTATACAGTGATCACTGGTGAAAGGGTTAACTCTAGGGGCAATCAGGGGGTTAAAACCTTTATTTAGGTTGTAATATGGGGGTACCTGACCTATAAACCTATTTATGAACCTATATAAACATGGCGGTTAAAAAAAAAAAAAAAATGGTTACCTAGCGACACTAATGCAGCGATCAGAAAACCGATCGCTTAGTGACACTGGCAAAAGGGGGTGAAGGGGTTAACTAGGGGCAATCAGGGGGGTTAAACCTTTATTAGGGGGGGGTAGGGGGCTACCTTGGACCTAAAACTAACTGCCCTGACAGTTATTACAGTCACACTGACACTAAATGCAGTGATCAGTAAATAAATGATCACTGCAATTAGTGACACTGTGACTGGGGGGGGGGGGGGGGGTGATCTGGGGGGTGATCAGGGGGTGACAGGGGGGGTGGAATATGTGCCTAACTGTACTGGTGTCAGTGTACTGTTGTGCACTAACCTTTACATGTTCACCGCTCGGCGTCTCCGGTCACATAGACCGGCGCACCGAGCGTGACATCACTTCCGCCTTCCTGTCTATACAATAGACAGGAAGGGGAAGCTTTTTATTGGCCAGGAGCGATCGCGAGGGGGTGGCCAGAAACCACTGGCCGTCCCCTCGTCCCGGATCGCTCCTGACACGATCCCGACCGTCCCCGCCGGCGGAGGGGGGTCCGATCGGACCCCCCAACCGCCTGAAGAATGTCACGTACAGGTACATGATTCTGCCTGTACGTGCCATTCTGTTGACGTATATATACATGGGGTGGTCGGGAAGTGGTTAATGAAACAGCATCACGAAGGCCAAGGAACACACCAGGCAGGTCAGGGATAAAGTTTAAAGCAGGGTGAAGTTTAAAAAAAAAATATCCCAAACTTTGAACATCTCACGGAGCACTGTTCAATCCATAATCTGAAAATAGACAGAGTATGGCAGAACTGCAAACCTACCACGAGCATGGCCATCCGCTTAAACAGACAGGCCAGGCAAGGAGAGCAATAATCAGAGAAGCAGCCAAGAGGCCCATTGTAACTCTGGAGGAGGTGCAGAGATCCACAGCTCAGGTGGGAGAATCTGTCCATAGGACAACTATTAGTTGTACACTCCTCAAATCTGGCCTTTACGGAAGAGTGGCAAGAAGAAAGCCATAAGAAGTCCCATTTGCAATTTGCTAGAAGCCATGTGGGGGACACAACAAACATGTGGGAGAAGGTGCTCTGGTCAGATGAGACCAAAATTGAACTTTGTGGCCTAAAACCAAAACGTAATGCGTTGCAGAAAACTAACACTGCACATCACCCTGAACACACCATCCCCACCGTGAAACATGGTGGTGGCAGCATCATGTTGTGGGGATGCTTTTCTTTAGCAGGGACAGGGAAGATGGTCAGTTGATGGGAAGATGGATGGAGCCAAATACAGGGCAATCTTAGAAGAAAACCTGTTCGAGTCTGCAAAAGACTTGAGACTGGGGAAGAGGTTCACCTTCCAGAAGCACAATGACCCTAAACATACAGCCAGAGCTACAATGGAATGGTTTAGAGCATTTTCATGTGTTAGAATGGCCCAGCAAGACTTGAAATTTGATGTTCATAGATGCTCTCCATCCAATCTGACAGAGCTTGAGATATTTTGCAAAGAAGAATGGGCAAAAATGTCACTCTCTAGATGTACAAAGCTGGTAGAGACATCCCCAAAAAGACTTGCAGCTGTAATTGCAGCGAAAGGTGGTTCTACAAAGTATTGAAAAGATTCCGTCTGACTTTTTCTGAAGGAAAGCCAAACCGTATGTATGCGGCATTAGACTTTTTAGTAATTGTCCCCTTCTTTCTATAGAAAAGTGCCCACAGCAATAACCATGCATGTTCTACTGTACATGGTCAGCCGTCAGTGCTAAACGATGCAGCAAAGTAACTAACACAGGCACTTCTCTTTTCACCTGCCCAGTAAGGCTTTTCAATTTGGCTCATAGGCACACTTTTCTTTCACATATTTACACACACATACAGGTAGGTGCCCTGTGGAGGTGGTGACAGTTGCTAGGATTTGCAAGCAAGCTGCAGCAAAATTTAGCATTTAATGGAAATAAGGAGAACATTTCTATGCATGATAAAATGGTCTCAGAAGAAGTAAACACTCAAACTGGGGCTGTAATCTGTGGTTTCGCTAACATTGTCCAAAGCTATATAGCCACATAAATTTAATGTTACAACAGCATAGCAGGGGCTCAATAGCGGTCTTCCACTAAAACATCTGCTACATTATATAGTCAGCATGATAGCAGGTTGACTGCTTAATTTATATCACTTCATTAAAATGTTTAACCATAACAAGGTTTAATAAAGGATTAATCAGAACTAGATTTGCATACTTCGTGTGGCTCACAGCTACTTGTTATATCTGAATGTGTCTCTGAAGATGACAAAGCGTGGGTAAGCTCACTAATCAGCATATAAGTGCCACATTACAGCATACATACAGAGACATTATAGTAAAACACACACAGGCTTATTTATTGACAAATGCAAATGATGAAGGGTACAAAACCACAAGAGAAATTGGGGACTTGCACAGTGATCTATCACAGAAGTTACTGCACCCTGTGCCTCTTTGCACGGCCTAAGTAAATACTGTGAACGAATGTACAAGTCAAGGGGTACTTTACAATATATTAGTTACAGTGTGTATAGCTAGAGCATCTAAAGCTAGGGATGCAGCAAATGGATACCGGAATATGTAATTCTGATTTATTAACTCTTCAGAAACAAACATTTCTACCGCTCATATTATTATTTATACCTTCATTTACACAACACCTATAACACTCTAAGAAACATTAGGTGGCAGGGGTGCACATACAAGGGTCACAATTGGGACCCAGCCCCATGCTCCAGGGGGCCTGTGCGGCCTCTTGTACACCTGGATAGGAGGGCGGTGGAGGGGACATATATATGTAATTTACCGGCCCCTTCCTTGTCTTAATGAATGCAGTCAGTGGTCCCTAGCGATTACTGACTATGTTCATAACAGAGGCATAGTAAACTATGTTTACTATGCTTCAGTTTGTGAATAAATGGGAAGCTCTGTACAGAGCTATTCCTGTCCATTCATTCTGTGCTGGTGAGGCTGCAGAGATTGATATTGAGGGTTGTGTCCCCCACCCTCCTTTTTCTATCTCAAAGGTGAAACTTTAGAGGAGACCCCTGATATTTTACCAAAGCTCCTAACGGGTCTCCTACATTTAAAAAATAAATAAAATAGTAAATAAATAATAGAAAAATTAAATGGTAAAAAAATTAAAATGAAAAACTACTAATACCAATGGCGGAATTACCAGGGTCGCAGTTGCAACCATGCCCTGGCATTCCACCATCGCGTGGGGCCCAGCTGGGGGACCCTTTATGGTTTCTTGCACCGGGGCCCTGAAAGTTCTAGTTACGCCTCTGGTATGTGGTCTAAGAATTGGTCACACTCCTGGAACTGGTATGCAGCCTGAGATTTAGTCACATACAGTATGTGGCCTGAGAACTAGTCTCACATCGGTAACCAGTATGTGGCCCAAGAATTAGCCACACCCAAGAACTGCCATGTGGCTCAAGAATCAATAACATCCCTGGAACTAGTTATGTAGCCTGGGAATCAGTCACATCCCTGTGGCTAATTATGTGGCCAGGGAACCAGTTACATTCATGGGACTAGTAATGTGACCTGGGAATCAGTCGCATCCCTGGGACTAGTTATGTGGCCAGGTAATCAGTTGCATCAATGGGACTAGTTATGTGGCCTGGGAATTAGTCGCATCCCTGGGACTAGTTATGTGGCCTGGGAATCAGTCACATTCATGGGACTAGTTATGTGGCCTGGGAATCAGTCGCATTCATGGGACTAGTTATGTGGCCTGGGAATCAGTCGCATTCATGGGACTAGTTATGTGGCCTGGGAATCAGTCACATTCATGGGACTAGTTATGTGGCCTGGGAATCAGTCGTATCCCTGGGACTAGTTATGTGGCCTGGGAATCAGTCGTATCCCTGGGACTAGTTATGTGGCCTGGGAATCAGTCGTATCCCTGGGACTAGTTATGTGGCCTGGTAATCAGTCGTATCCCTGGGACTAGTTATGTGGCCTGGGAATCAGCCGCATCCCTGGGACTAGTTATGCGGCCAGGTAATCAGTTGCATCCCTGGGACTAGTTATGTGGCCTGGGAATCAGTCACATTCATGGGACTAGTTATGTGGCCTGGGAATCCGTCACATTCATGGGACTAGTTATGTGGCCTGGGAATTAGTCGCATCCCTGGGAATCAGTCACATTCATGGGACTAGTTATGTGGCCTGGGAATCCGTCACACCCCAGGAACCAGAGCGTGGCCTAAGAATCTGTCACACCTCTAGAACCAGTATGTTGTCCCAGAATCAGCCTCCCCTCCCCCTCCCAGGAATTATTATGTGCCCCAGGAATCAGTCACACCTTAGGAATTTGTAGGTGGCTCAAGAATCAGTCACACCCCAAGAATTAGTATGTGAATTGAGAGTTGGAGAATTGTTTCACAAAAGCCAGATATTCTGCTGTGTGTCACAGGTGAAATTCTACTCTGCAAAGATACTTCCCCAAACCAGCAATAACGTCAGGAAACAGCCTTTAATTAGTGTTAACCATTTTGGGACTAAAAGGCCCACAGCAAGCAATTACTGTATTAGCTCCCTCGGGCAGAGGTAGGGTTAAATAGTCTGATGATTCCCTGGTCAAGTGACCTCTTGCACAGCCTGCCTGCAGGAGCTTGTAACTGTCCATCATTCAGGGGCTACTCCGCCCCCCTCATTAGGAAGGTAAATAATGGAGAGAGGGAGAAGTAGGTGATGAAGGAGATAGCAGAACAAATGAGGACCAGGGAGGGAAAAAGGACACCAGCTTAAAAAAAAAAAAAAATAGTCAGTGACTCCAGCAGTGTCCTCGCTGCTCCCCCCACGCACCTTCCAAAAGAGTGTGTGCAGTCCTTTTGGATTAGTCTCTTCTCTCTCCATTGCCCTGGGCAATCATGTTAAAACTCACATGGCTGGTGCTTATTCAGATAAACCCAACAATACACACCAGCGGTTACCATGTGAATCTTCACAAACCGCACAAGAATGTGCTGGTTCAAATCCCCCTGACCCTCCTCCAAAGGCAAATTTATTCAAGGCAGCACACTGCTCTGTGCCGCTCTCAAAGCCAGGCTGCTAGTGGGAATGCCACCTTGTATCCATACACCACACATAACATGCAGCATCATGGCACAGAGAAAATCACCAGCCTGCAAGTTTACAGCAATAATATCACTGCCCAACTTTTTCAAACAATTTCCAAGATGCTTTCCTCGGGTTCCAAAGCTGGCTACTCCTGATACTGCCTCTAATGGAGTTATGAAGCAGCCTTATCATGGATTATTTTATAAAAACATTTTTATCTAAAAAGAACATTTATCACCATAAACCCGGATTTAAATCTGTACAGTTTGTCAGTCTTTGGATTAAAAACGGTAAAAAATAAATAAAAAATGAATTTTGAATAGTTTTCTCTGGTGCCCAGGCATGTAGATGTGTAGAGTTTTCTCATACAGCGTCAGAGATACAAATGAAAGATGCCAAAACTGCTGCCTTCCCATCACTAACTGCTTGATTAGAAAAGTAACTTATCTACATTATTTCAGTCTACTCTGGAACAATGCAACTTGCCTTACCTAAAACAGACCTTCCTACCCTTCACCCCCCTCCCATCCAAAACGATCTTAATAATCTATCTTAATAATAATGAGGCACTCTCATTGGATAGAGGGATGACATTGGATGGCTACTCAACAAGATGAATGGCACAGGTGTCACTCCGGATTGGTCCACAGTAACCCAGTGAGAGACGGGTGCACATCCAGCTCGCCACTGACAATCATAAATGCTAAAAATTCAATGTGTGCACTAATCGGTGTGCAGTAATTACATTTTCTGTATAATGATTGTCAGTTGGTAGTCCACAAGTTAGGAAAAACCCTTCACGGCTAAATCAAACTAATTTCAGAGAGGCACACAAAGGAAGGTTCTTTTGACTGTTAAGGACTTTTTCAGATGGCTGCCAGGATCACTTTAAAGGACTTTTTCAGATGGCTGCCAGGATCACTTTAAAGAAGCCTAGAGAATATGAGTTGATAACAAAATGTGAGAGTAACACTTTGGAACCAAATAATATATAGTACATCTTAAAAAATAAAAATAAAATTATATATATATATATACACACACACGCACAGTGAGGGAAAAATTATTTGATTCCCCTGTTGATTTTGTACGTTTGTCCACTGACAAAGAAATAATCAGTCTATAATTTTAAATGGTATGTAGGAGACAAAAATATCCATAAAAACGCATTTCAAAAAAGTTATAAATTGATTTGCATTTTAATGAGTGAAATAAGTATTTGATCCCCCATCAATCAGCAAGATTTCCGGCTCCCAGGTGTCTTCTAAGCAGGTAACGAGCTAAGATTAAGAGCACTCCCTTAGCTCCTAATCTCATTTTGTTACCTGTATAAAAGACACCTGTCCACAGAAGCAATCAATCAAATTCCAATCTCTCCACCATGGCCAACACACCAAAGAGCTGTCCAAGGATGTCAGGGACAAGATTGTAGACCTACACAAGGCTGGAATGGGCTACAAGACCATCACTAAAGCATCTTGGTGAGAGGGTGATAAGTTGGTGCAATTATTCTCAAATGGAAGAAACGCAAAATAACTGTCAATCTCCCTCGGTCTGGGGCTCTTAATTTTCAATTTGAGTAGTATGCAAAAAAAAAACGGACAATCATTTGTTCGATATTCTCATTGTGTGTACGAGGGTTTAGCCTTTTTACAGATGTTCTTAGTTCATGGGACTAGTTATGTGGCCAGGTTCTTACTTTTTCATAGCCTGCTCTAATTAATCTCCTTATTTGGTCCAAGATGAACCTAGAGCAGACCAATAATTGGTTGTCCACACCTATTTCACAATTCCATGTCTCAGCTGGTGAGGAAAGTTTTTTATTTGAATAGTAGGTTAAATACAAATACTGGACTGAGTACCTAATTACTAAAGTGGCCACTACTACAAGGTTCCCAAATATTCGGCACTGTAGACAAAACTGTAATTTGGCCAAACCTACTACACTTAAGATATCTGCGATTATTCTCAAATGGAAGAAACGCAAAAACACTGTCAATCTCCCTCGGTCTGGGGCTCCATGCAAGTTCTCACCTCATGGAGTTTCAATGATCATGAGAGCAGTGAGGAATCAGCCCAGAACTACACAGGAGAATCTTGTCAATCGATCTCAAGGCAGCTGGGACTATAGTCACCAAGAAAACAATTGGTAACACACTACGCTATGAAGGACTGAAATCCTGCAGTGCCCACAAGGTCCCCCTGCTCAAGAAAGCACATGTACAGGCTCCTCTGAAGTTTGCTAATGAACATCGGAATGATTTAGAGGAGAACTGGGTGAAAGTGTTGTGGTCAGATGAGACCAAAATCAAGCTCTTTGGCATCAACTCAACTCACCATGTATGGGAGGAGGAGGAATGCTATATACACACTAACATCAAGGACATCAAGGACATATGTAGGAGCAAACTCCAGCACCCAAGACCATTCCTGAAGGCCACTGATATTTAGCAGATATGAAACAACGTTTAGGAAAATTTAAGCATCATTAAACAAATGTATTCGTTTTTCTCATAGTTAAAATCTAGATTCTTTTTTTTTTTTTTAAATAACTCTACTAACCACTATGTGTGCTCAATGGTCAAACATAATTTTAAACTAAACTAGACTGAACTGAATTACTGTAGAACATATTCACTTTGGAAAGTGAATTTCCCATTTGTGAATGGGCAAAAGCTTTGTGGTCTTCAATCATGTACAAGTCAAAAATCCTGTTTTTCTTTCAGTGCACACGATTTGGTATTTTTTGCAATCTGAATTTTCACTTGAATTAAGGAAATTAAGTTAACTAAAAATTCACTTTGTAAAGAATACTTAATCATGTGCAAATAAAAAAAAAAAAGGATATTTGCCTACAGATGATAAAGTGAATATTCACTTTGCCAAGTACATGGCTTATACCCCTTAACCTCCCTGGCGGTATGACTATGTCAGGAATTTTGTACCAAATGCGGTACAATTATTTTGCATGGAAATTTGGTGTTTTATATTGTAGGCCTGCAATTCTTAGGAATAACTCACTTAAATCTGTCCAAACCAGTCTAGTAGACATCCCGGGTATGATAAAGTTTGAAACACAAAATCATAAATTATAATATAATAAATAACTATAAAAATTATTCAATAATGTAATCAAATCAAAAACACTGAAATTTGCTCAGTTGCAGAATTGTCGCTGTCATTAGATTTAGTGTTTGATGACGAATTGTGATTCTAATTTATTATCGCTGTTTTCTAGCTGGTCTAAAACCACTTTTGACATAAAGGGACACTTTTTGGTTGCTATGGACAATCTCCAAATTCCAGGCAGAAAAAAATGTATTTATAATATAAAACTACATGCAGGGCACTGGACAGACCGCTAAGGACAAAGGGGATGTGTAATTTTTTTTTATACAATACTGTAATCTGTAAGATTACAGTACTGTATGCGTTTTTACTTTTTTGAATTTGGCGCCGATCTCCGCTCCCGTGCGTCGTAACTCAGGCACTGTGTGAATTGAGCGGAGGAGCTCGCACACACAGCGGGGAGACATCGCAGGATCCAGGGGACAAGGTAAGTAACTTCCCCTGTATCCTGCAATGCGATCCCGAGTCTGGCTCGGGGTTACCGCTTATGGTACTGAAATTCCATCCCGAGCATGACTCATTCCACCCCGAGCCAGGATGTTGTTACTAAGAGAAGCCTTCTATTGGTCTTTTTACAGAATTACAGGAGGGTAAAATTAGATAGTTTCAGGATTTATTTTTGATTATGGTAAGCACCCAAGTATTTGGCATTCAAGATACTGCTAATGGGCATGAAGGTTTGTCACCACAGATTGTAAATTCTTCTTTCGGCTGATGATTGCTGCTTCGATTTAGTGTGGATGTTATTGGGAAATGCTCGAGATCCTGTGACATAAACGGACTGCATTTAGCAGCTTCTGTTTTCAGTAAACAATAGACAGAAAAATACAGTTTCCGAAACGATTGTATGATAATCTGATCATTAGTACACAGCTTTCAAAAACCGATCAGTTCATCCGAAATTAACCGAAGGGACAAAGTGAAAATTCTTCTCGTACGATACCAGATTATATCATTTTAATTTCCTCACTACAGTATTCGTCTGAAAAAAAAATTGGAAGACCACGCCTGCTCGGAAACGGAAGACTACATTACTATACAACACATTACTTTTGAGGTTGTATTCTGTTGTATGAGAATTTTTATAAGTTTAGTAACCTCTTAATTTTCAATTTGAGACTAGCATGCAAAAGAAAATGGACAATCATTTGTTCGATATTCTCATTGTGTGTACGAGGGTTTAGCATTTTTACAGATGTTCTTAGTACTTTTTCATAGCCTGCTCTATTTAATCTCCTTATTTGGTCCAAGAGGAACCTAGAGCAGACCAATAATGTGTTGTCCACACCTATTTCACAATTCCATGTCTCAGCTGGTGAGGAAAGTTTTTTATTTGAATAGTAGGTTAAATACAAATACTGGACTGAGTACCTAATTACTAAAGTGGCCACTGCTACAAGGTTCCTGAATATTCGGCACTGTAGACAAAACTGTAATTTGGCCAAACCTACTACACTTAAGATATCTGCAGATTCTTTTGTACCAACTAGCCATACAAAGGCAGAATTCCTAGAACACAACCATACAATCTGCCCATCCATGTGACTACCACTGATTCTGGTGCAATGGCTTTTGGATGCAGAGGATTGTTATTTCTTACGGAAAAACAGTACAATTGCCTTCATTACCAAATACCCTGTGAGGCTACATTTCTTCTACTGATGTGTAAGATGATTGAGAAAATCAGTACAGCTTAACCACTTTCAGACCAGCTCACGCCGATATACATCGGCACTTTGAAGAGGGATATCGTTGTTATGGCAGCAGCTAGCTACCATAACCCCGGTATCCTCTTCTTCAGTGAGCGTTCCGGTTTCAGATAAAAGTGGTCTCTGGAGGATTCACAGTGACATCACATTTATCGGTGGCGGGAGAGGGGCCCCCCTCCCCGCCGCCCTCCGCCGCTTACCAGAGCCGGTGGGGTCCTCTCCCTGGCTTGGTATGGAGATGAGTGAGGGGAAGATGGCCCCCACCCGTCTCCATACCATTGCAGGGTAGAAGCAATGTCAAAACGTCACATCTGCCCATAGCTCTTAAAGAGACATTTATTATTTTTTTTTTTTTTAAATGACATTTCATTTTTTTTTTTATTGCATTTTAGTGTAAATATGAGATCTGAGGTCTTTTTGACCCCAGATCTCATATTTAAGAGGTCCTGTCATGCTTTTTTCTATTACAAGGGATGTTTACATTCCTTGTAATAGGAATAAAAGTGACACAGTTTTTTTAAATGCAACCGTGATATGTTGGGTATCAATTTACTTGGCATAACATTATCTTTCACAATGGGGGTTCTAAGAAATTTTCTAGCAAAAAAAACAACTTTTAACTTGTAAACACCAAATCTCAGAAAGAGGCTCGGTCCTTATGTGGTTAAGACTATTCTCTAGGCTTAAAAAAAATGCTATGTATGGCCCACCTACAAAAGCACCACTCAGCGCCCTGGATATATAGTTGAGGCCACTGAGTAGTGAAAATCACAAAGCCTAAAATTGGAAATGAAAATACAAACTTAATTATAAAATCACAATCACAGCAGCCGCTAGAAAAATGAAAATTATAAAAACAATATTAAAAAAACACAATTTTTTCTAGCGGTTGCTGTGATTGTGTTTTTAAAATTAAGTTTGTATTTTCATTTCCAATTTTAGGCTTTGTGATTTTCACTACTCATTGGCCTCAACTGTATATCCAGGGTGCTGAGTGGTGCTTTTTTAGGTGGGCCATACATAGCATTTTTTTTATACATATCAATTTCCTTTTCTCGGCTGCTATGGATGAGGTTTCTGAGTAGTAGGAACATAGACATTAATAGCCTACTTATGAACAATGAACCAACCACCACTCAGGTGAACTATAATGGAGCTATGTCAGCACTAGGGAATGCTTTGGAGAAACAGGTGAGGACCTGGTGGGACATACGCACTTTAGAGCAGTACATTAAAGAAAAGATAATTATTAGAAATTTAAGGTGGGAAGTCACACCACAGGACCTGAGCTTGATGATTCGGGTTCCATCCAAGAATGGTTTGACTTCTTCAATGGGGTAGGTTAAACATTGCAGTAGTTGATCCTTCAGAGGAAAAAATGTAAAATGACTAATCTGGAATTAAGGATCAACGACCTGCAGCAACAGCTAGACCCCATTAAGGATAGTCAGAAAATTATTGATTTTAATACAAGAGTTAAGAAAAGGCTCGAAAAAGTCGATAGGGATACACCAAAAAAGAAAGTAAAAAAATATCATAGAGATATGGAAGACTTCAAAACTAATACAATCAATGCTTGGCAACAAGTTTTACCTGATAACAAGAATCAATACAACAGATATTAGCACAATTTGTGCGGAATCGGAATTTCCCGATTCCCTCTACTTTAGCGGGTGATTGTGCTAATGAGGATGGTGATAAATTGACACAGTTAAATTCCCTGCCACTTTTCTACACTCCTATAAAAAAAGACACCCTCAGATGAAGTCAGGAAGTGACGAAACGCATTAGTGACGTGATCTCCGTGGTTTACCGGAAGTGACGTGTGCGTGTCACAGACAGCCGAGCTATCAGAAGGTAGGACAGAACCCCTGGTTTACCCAGACGTTCCCTAGCTATTACCAGCTACAGGGCGATTTCTGCACAGGCACATTGCTTGAGTATATTTGATTTATTGTACATATATTATGTAAGGGGTTGATTGGGGATTATTGAATACTTATGAACAGTATTACGCTATGCGAGTTCTTTCAGAGTGGTGAAGAGTCAGTGATAAAAATTTAAGGCGCATTATCTCTGCATATGTGGTGAGTGCATCCCCAAAGGGGAGATCATCTCACGTGAAGTGTTTGGTGGAAGGCGTTTCTTCACGATCAAAACTGCCATATGATATTACTGAACCGCATCGCAATAGTCCATATATGAACATTATATTGAAGCTTGCTATCTTTTAATACATGACAAGAGCGTTGCTGCAATAGTACAGGGGACTCTGCTACCTAGAGTGTTTTTTTAATATTGTTTTTATAATATTTTGTAGGCTTGTCTACAAAAACTAATGTTGTTTTTTTGGCATGATTGCTATAGGATAATGGAAGGTGCTACATTATATAATATGTTCCGTTATAATATATTTTATTTCTTAAAAGTCATTCAAAAATGAAAAAGAGTTGTATGCAATCCAAAGCAGCCACAATTACTAGACTTCTTAAATATGTCTCTGAGTAGGACTGGTGTCATCTTCTCACATGATTCTGTGCTATGCAACTTTGCGCGAACGACATCTAGAAGCCTACAATAAGTAGAATCAGGAATACCTGTCCTACACATTCATTGGCATGGTGTTCACAGATTAGCAGAAACAATGTGGTTTTAGGCAGCAAGTGAATGAAAAACAAAAATCTTAGGAAGGTAAGGTTGTATATCCTGTATGTTTTTTATAGTTCAATCATGACTGTAGTGTCCCTTTAAGGCCACATGAAGCATTGACAAAGAGGTGCTTGGTGTAGGTGGTTGTGTCAGAATAAATGGCATAAAAAATTAATCCCTGTACAAGTGTCAGTGCGAGCTTTATTCAGCATTGCTCAATAAAATCTGACTAACTGGTGCACATGGATAAGTAGCATTTTACAGTATGTAATTTAAAGTCCATTCAGCGCTGTGGCTCACAGACCCCACTGTCCTGATGTGAATAACAATTCTCCGGACTCTTTGGGATACCAGATCCACATCTCAATATCTTCCTTGTCATAATATGTTATAAAAATACAAAATACATTACTGATTTCTAATCTCTGCTCCCGAGTACTCAGATTTCCAGTGCCATTTCTCCAAGACAGCATTTTAACATTCAGCTTTTTGACAGCAGTAACTCTCAGAGAAATGTGTGATTTTATCTACCCCAAATAATATGCTAGACAGCAAGTCCTGCTGAGGCGGCATGGGCAGAAGAAGATTGCTTTAGAAGAACCTGGGAATTGTTCAAATGATACCCTCACTGTTCAGAATCTAACAAATCGTTTAAAAGAATTTGGTAATCTAATCAAGTATTTAACGTCTAGCAAAATAGTAAATAAATTGGCAAAAGAGATTTTTCAATGAGGTCTTCTTGCAGCCTCCAGCGGGTAAGACTTGCATATATCCTTAGATAATCTAACAGAACAACCTGTCTACAACCTCTGTTTTGTGGCTGCATGCAAGAAACTGAGGTGTTATTAGTGGTCAGGAACACAGGCCAGACAGGGAGAAGAGACCAGGTAACTAGAGAGATGTCAAAGCTGGGTTGTAAGGTACGGTGGGGTAAGCCTGAGTTATAATTTGAGGATCATGAAGTGAAACAAAGTGAAATGCTGGAGCTTTAACAATGCTTTCAGGTCACAAATACATATTGAAGATGAACAAATAGAGCTGAACACAGTAAACGTCTATTTAATATCTAATCAATTAAAATTCACATGAACATTGGGTGACATCAACTGCAATTAAAGCGGAAGTAAACCCATCGATTTTAACAGTTTAAAAAAAAAGGCATGCCGGGAATGCTAACTGCACATTGGCTGTGCTCTCAACCAAACAGTCAAACCATCCAATGGCTGGTGTCATAACGGATCACATGTGCAGCACCGTGGCAGTTGAAGATTAAACAGAGGCAAAGATGCCAGCTTCCTTGGCTGAAAACGATAGGGGGGTTTACTTCCACTTTAAACAAAAGTCCTAGCAAGTAAGACACACCAGCTTCAATGTATGGATACATGCCTAGGATAAATAGGAAGGCCAGCATGGTGGCCTGCAATTATGGGAGGAGCCCGGAGGGTATATATACCAGACCTCTCCACGAGGCCGGTGTCGGTTCCAGATTAAACAGAGGCAAAGATGGCAGCTTCCTTGGCTGAAAACAAAAGTCCTAGCAAGTAAGACACACCAGCCTCAATGTATGGATACATGCCTAGGATATTTAAAGCCAATACTTTTTTTTTTTTTTTACTTTTGGACAGAGTAGGTAAAAAACAATGTGACTTCTATTTTTATTTTTTTAGGTCTGTGTCCTGTGTTATTTTTTAGGTCTGTGTGGAGAAAATCAGCAACTAGAGAGCTGTCAATAGAATAGGTGTACTCTTCGGAAGATTTGCTCCAGTGTCAGCTGCATAATAATTGGAATACCTATTGCTTTCTGTCCTGATGCATTCTCTGAGTTCCACAGGCCAAAGAAACAAACTCACCCAGCGCTCACGCGCACCCCCAATTGTTACCATACCGTCGAACGGTATCTTGCTTCGTTCACACATCTCCCCTCCCCATCCAAGCAGAACACCATAGTTTTGATTAAATCTCCAGGCGTAGTAACTGTCACATACTTCTATGCATATCACTCTATTTTTCGAAGCAAAAAAAAAAAAAATGAGAAACCCGAGACAAACATGGAACATCCCACCCAGCGCACGCGCGCAAAGACCTGTCACACAGGTTTGGAAATCAAAAAAAAAAAAAAAAAAAGAGAAACCCGAGACAAACATCCCCAGACTCTCAGCTGAGCTGAGGCGCAGGAACATCCCCTACCCCATCACGGCCAGGAAAGCCGAACTGTACAGACTACTGTTCCCCATCCCATCCCCCCCAACCCCACCAGACACTCAGGCATCACTACAGACAATTGCCTCGGCAGTGTCCCAACTTCACACGCTGGTCTCCTCGCTATCTACTACCATCTCTGATGTCCAGGCCAGAGTGGGGACCTTGGAGTTCCAGCAAGGAACCCCCACTCCACCAGCTGCCGCCCCCGCATCATGCGTTACAGCTACGCCCCACGCCGGTTTTTCTGTTTACCCCGCACATCTCATCCCGGCAAACATCAGGAAGGAAATACTAGATGGCCGCGACGTCAACCTGGCATCCCTTCTGATCTCGGTACACGATGTGACAGAGAACAAGGCCTACGCTTGGGGCGACGTTTCCGTTATCTTGAAGGCAAAAGACCACAGGCTTACACGAAAGCTCACGGTGACGGAATTCGTACTTGCTTTCGGCATGTTTCGGGATGTCATCTGTTCCATCAAACCCGACAGGAGGGAAGAACTAGACCTCTACCTTCATGCTGTCACAGATTTAGGGTACAAGTACGGAGGCAGCGCCTTCTACGACTACCATCGCTCCTTTTCAGCAAAGGCAGCAGCCAAGCTCAGTCAGTTTCAGGCAACCACGGACTGGAGCGCCATCGACACCGAACTCTTCTGTCGCCATTTGCTCCCACTGTCTACGTTCGCACAGGCCCTGTCCTGGATCCTCTCGCACCACGCATCCTGTCAGAAAGTGATCCATTACTTGGACGACTTTCTGCTCATCGAAGACCCCAACCGTCCCCCGGTAGACCTCATGAGTCTAAGGGAGGTCTTCTCCAACCTCAATGTCCCATAGCGGAGAAGAAGATAGAAGGCCCAGCACATCGCATCACCTTCCTAGGCATCATACTAGACACTCAGGCCATGCAGGCCAGCCTACCACCAGACAAGTTGACTCGCATCAGGGAAGTCATTCATTCCTTCACGGCCACCCAGGGGTGCTCCAGGAGGCAACTTCAGTCCTTACTCGGGATGTTAAATTTCGCAGTAAGAGTCATTCCTCAGGGACGATCCTTTGTCTCCCGCCTCCTAGTTTTCCTCACAGGATGTCAAGACCCAGACCAGATCCTCAGACTTGATCAGGCAGCCATAGCCGACCTTTCCATGTGGGACCACTTCCTGGCTGACTGGAATGGCATTTCCATGTTCATTCCGGCAGCATCTCCCTCTTCTCCCCGGATTGTCACTGACGCCGCTGCCTCCACGGGCTTCGCAGCTATTTTTGGCCCCCACTGGTTTGCCGGTCCATGGCCACCAGAAATCTTGGCAATCCCCGGTTTCAGCCAGTCCTCTTCCCTATTCGAACTATACCCAATAGTGGCAGCAGCACAAACCTGGGGAAGCAGTTGGGCAGGCCAGACGGTGGTTTTTTCCACTGACAATCAGGCCACAGCTGACATCATAAACAAAGGCCGATCCAGGTCCTTGACCATTATGGCCTTCCTGCGCAGGCTGGTACAATTATCCCTGCTACACCAGTTCAAGGTCCTCTGCGTCCACATCCCGGGCAAGTGTAACACCTCAGCTGACGCTCTGTCCCGATTCAATTTCCCGTTGTTCTTTTCCCAGGAACCCGGAGCCGATTCGACCATGGCTGCCATCCCTCACTGGTCTCAACTGACCCTAGTCTGAGTCACCACCTTCACGGCACCACCAGTCTTACAATCTTTTGCCAAACAATAAACCATTACCTCCCTAAAAACAAGTCTTTGCGCCCTTTTCTTAACTACTCTACTAGCAGAAAGGGCCTCACGGCGCAGCTCACCAGGGCTTACCTTACGGTAGACCAGGGCACACTTCAGGTCTAGTTTGTTGTCTGTCTTGTGGCGTGTTTATGTTTGCTCCTTTACATCGTTAAGGACCGAGGGCTCCGACCATAAATAGAAAAGATGTCCCCTTCGGAAGATTTGCTCCAGTGTCAGCTGCATAATAATTGGAATACCCATTACTTTCTGTCCTGATGACAATGGTTACTGCGTCAAATAGAAAGGGTGCTTCTACCTTTGCAACAGAGATTTTAACACTTCTTGGGCTACTAAATAAAGACTTTAGATCAGTGTTTTTTTAACCGGGGTACCAAGAACATGAGACGCAGTTCATCCTGGATCAGCATAATGCGCTGCCATGATGCCGACGAGCCACCAGCACCATAACAACCAATGATGCTCTAGGGCCAGGATGCATAATGTCCTGCCTGCACCACGGCAATGCATGACACTGATCCTGGAGTAAGTTTGGCTCTATTTGGAAGAGGGGCTCTGGGATGGGCTAACGCTAATTTATGGGGGGCCTCTGATGGGAAGGGTGGGGCTTCTGATATGATGAGAGAATTATATGATAGGGGCATGTCGATGGGGGGGTGGGGGACCTCGAATGTGAAGGGAGACTTCCAATGTGAAGTTATTTTAAACAAGGAGTTTGTGGTCATTATCTCAGGCTCAGGTTTCCTATTAAATGTAAGTGGTACCTTGTTTCCCATTTGATTGTAATTCAGGGGTACCTTGAGATCTTGCGTACATTTAAAGAGTGCCGTGAATGAAAAAAGGTTGAGAAACAATGGACCTTGATCAAAATCACACTTTCGATTTGTTGAAAATGAATTAATAAATTAGCATTTCAAAATTCTACCTCCATGCTTGTCCCTTCATCTAAGTGTTAGTGCTAATTTCCCCACAGTCACCAACCAGATTCCGTCACGCCCAGGAAAATGAAGAGAAGCAACCTCAAAGTTAGTTGTCTGACTAGTGAGCACATGACAACTACTGAAATTAATCTGCATCACATTATTATGTTTTCAGAGGGTAATGGAGCAGAGGTATCCCAGAAGCTGGGGATAAGAAAGAATGAGCTTTATGTATTTTAAGCAGTCTAAAGGAAACTACTCATCTATGTCAGATGTTTCTGACATTACCTCCAAAATTAGGTAAACTAAAAGTGATATTTAGATAGTATTAAAGTTGCTTTCTCGTGTTTGCACATTTACATCTGGTTTAGCAATATTTTATTATAAAGATATTAATATGCTAGCTATAGGTAATTCTCTCCCCACCCACATTTTATCTGCACCTGTTCTGCAGGAGAGTATCGATTCAAGGTAGTTGCAAAAGAATTACATTAGGACCAGCCTGCTGTTTACATAAGGTTCTTACATAAGTGTTCCCTCAATTCAACAAGCTATAGTCTGATCACACAATGGGGTTGATTTACTTAAGGCAAATAGACTTGCAGTTGCACTCTGCAAGGGCATTTTCTCCAAAGTTTAGTAAATGAGATAAAGCTTCACTTTGCAAATACCACCCAATCACATGCACAGAAAAAAATAATAAAAATGCTTGCACATGACAGGATGAGGAAAGCCAGCAGAGATTCTGCTCATTTTACTAAGCTCTAAAGACATTGCTCTTACAGAGTGCAACTGCAATTTGCAAAGTGCACAGTCTAATTCCCCTTAGTAATCAACCCCAATGATTCTGCAGGGCTCCCAAACAGTCTTGAGGTGTGGAACAGGATGGATTTACCCAACTCACAGAGCTAGCAAAATAAAAAAAAAATGATGCCCACCAGCGCTATACTTCCCTCTGCATTTATGTACTTTTGGTTAGAGATATTTATGCCCATAAAATATAGCTGATATTGGACATATCAGTTACAAAGCATGGACACTCTTTGTTCTTCCCTTCCATTGGATAAAAAAAAAAACACATGTGAAAATGAAAATAAAAACATCTAAAACTTAATTTGTTTTAAATAAGTTTAAATAAATTCTAAATCAAATAACACAAATGTAATGAATTGCTGCGTATCAGTCCATACATGTAGTAGCTGCATTCATTTGCACTAGATAATCCTGCAAGTAACACACTTGCTGTCTTAGGGCGAGCATGCTCACTCAGTGTATTGCATCTATAGAGAAGTGTTGACAACCCTAGGCTGCTTATTCCTGACTTGGACTACCTAGCTGGCCACCGTTCATAATATCTAGCCACCACTTGAGATTCCAGTGCAGCAAAGGCAGAGTGCGCAGAAATTGACAAGCCTACTTGATTTTTCCACGTAGATATAACAAATCAAATTCAATAGTGTATTATCAGACCAAAAAGGCATAAAAAAAAAAAAAAAAAAAGAGAAGTTCATTGTTAGGACTTACATACAGGTTAAGGAAAATAAATTGTATATCGCTCACACTGATTAAAGCTTTTATCTACAATATTGGCAAGTGGGTAATCTCACTTAAAGACCATCTGCTCCCTCCCACCCATAAATTACTGCAGAGATCTGCAAGATGGTGACACCCTTACAAAAGCCTTATGCTAGGGGAAGTAACAAACGAATGTAGAGAATTTTCAGCAATGGAGTATCCAAGTGTTCCAAGAGGCAAGCAGGTAACCTAGCTGATCACCTCCTACTGAAAACGTCATTATCAGTTTCAAGTGAAGCTGACCTTTAAAGGACATACTAGGACTACAGACTTGTTGCCTATATCCTCGCCTCTAATAATTTTAGAGCTGAATTTTCACTATAAATATAATTTTCAAGAAATAAAACAATCATACTATTTCTCAAGATATTATCCAGACTCTCTTGCTCTGAACCTTCAGCGCAGGCCTACAATCAGACCCGCGGTATGATGAAAATTAACACTAGTTTTGCAAAGCGCACATCAGGGGATTGCAGTCAACTCTTATCTTTAGTTCCAGTCAACTAGCAATCCTGAAAGAGTTTGCATCATCATCAGAGCAGGCGATTCTGCTGGTGAACCTAATCAATCCACAGAATACTGGGACTGTGCTGTGTAACAAAGCTAAAATAGATTTACAAATGGGGTTTTAGGGGATAAGCTCCTCCACAGGATTACATATTGATTTTTAAAAATAAAAAGCTTATCATATAAGCCAAAAGTGAAACAAAAATTAACCTATGCAAAAAAAAAAAAAAAAATCCTTTTAGAAAAAAAAATCTCTCACTTCAAAACATACCCAAGTAGTGAATCAAAATGAACAAAGTCTTGGAGATACGTATTATTGAACTAAGGGAGTAATGTGTCAAGGTCCAACCACTGTAATGAACTTACTAGTGAGCGATACAGCCATAGGAGACAAACGCTGTAGCCCTCATTACAAGATGTCACTGCTGTAAGCTGGTCTCGGATGGTCTGAGGATTTGATGTGTTTACTAGGGTAAGAAAAGGCTTGGAAACCTGGGGTACTACAAAGTATTGAAAATGTTATTAAAGGGAAACTGAAGTGTATTTTCAGTGAATACAAATCTTGAGGAATCATAAAAAACAGTCCAGTATATGGCCAGTTTAAGGACATGCACATATCAATTATATACCGATCACAATGAAACATATATCTCTGTTTTGAATAGAAGATTGTATCAGCTACTGCTAAGTCATTTTATGGTCTTATTACTAGTATTATACTGAAAAGGCAGAGCAGTTAGGAAGTGTATATTACAAGAAACTACCTAGCTGCTTAAAATGAATATGTCTTAGGTTAGGGAACCCCTAACCTAAGACATATTCATTTTAAGCAGCTAGGTAGTTTCTTGTAATATACAATTCCTAACTGCTCTGCCTTTTCAGTATAATGTGATCAGATTTTGATCGGACTTTCAGTGCGATTATGTGATGAAACTTGGATGTGGTTTGCATATTCTATAGGGCCAGAATCATGCTGGAATTACACCAAAGGAGCATAGGACCCTATTCTAAAATTGTGCTGTGCTGCATTGATGTGAACAGGCAGCATTGAAAACAATGCAATTTCCATTGTCATACGATTCTGTGTGACTCACATCTGAGATTGTAGAAGTGTGAACCAGGGCGAGAAGTGTATCTCTATATTTTGGACAGAGCTGGAAATGGTTATAACCCCTGATGATTTTTTTTATTTTTATTTAGAATATTACTTGCACCTTAGTTGGATATCCTTTATAATATTGTATTGCAAATATGTTTCATGACTGTGTGCACTAATTTTATCTGATAAGGTTTATATTGATAGTTTGACCAGAAAAAGGGATAACGCACCCTTTTTTTCAGTATGGAATTTGTCTAGTATTCGAGTGCTGCGTTCCTGTACACATTTTACACCAAGCACAAAGTTTTCTTTTTGTTTTTTTGTTTTTGTCTAGAACCCCTGATGGCTCAACTTCACACTAGAGAGGGGAACCTCAGTGACAGAGTATCAGATCAATCTTCATTACAAATGCGGTTCCATGCGGTTTGTATAGAATCCTTTATTGCTGAGGCGAGATATCCAAGTAATTCAAGTCTTGAAGTGATAAACAAGGGATTTTAAATCTGTCATAGAGGCTATACACCTCTACTAAAATAAATACTATTGTGATCAAGATTGATCTGCCTGCCTTTTGCTTTTGAGGTTCACCCTTCCAGTGTGGAGCCGAGCATTCACTGTATTAAAGTGGTAGTAAACTCTGGATTTTGATTTGTACCTAAAGGTACGCTTATAATAAAGCTTACCTGTAGGTTAAATGGATAGATCCCAAAAGTGCACAGTTTAGGAGATATTTCGCTTGGTTGGCAGCTTGTGACTTCACCGGTGCATGCACTCTGAAGGAATGGCATGCATCCCTGTCCAGTTCCTTCAGAGCTCTGGCTGTGCCATGGCTGTGACTCCCGCGTACATGCTTGGGAGTAATGTCATCGTGGCTCAGCTATTCAAGTGGCTACAGCCTGCAAACCCGGAAGGAAGACCAGGTGAAGATGGAGGCCTCTGCAGCGGCTTCATTTCAAGGTAAGTCTTTCATAATGTGCTAGTATGCGATGCCTTGCAGGGAGAAAGTTAATTTTTTGTTTTAAAAGTTTACTACTGCTTTAATATCTTCCTAAAGCCCAGCTCTGGGTGAAAAAAAAAAAAATTCCTTGCAATGGGGCTGTGCCTTCACTGCAAGGGTTAATAGTGCATTTTGTCCAGGGGAGAGGGGAAACAGTTTTACATACCTCTGCTCCCTCAGTAGTAAGAGCTCCCCCGATGCTCTAGCAGTGGATTGTCCCTCGTGTCCTTACTTTAAAAGCAGGGTCTTCATGATGTCTGGACCCTAGACTGCAGGAGTGCAGAAAACACGGGGACCATTCTAGCTGTGGGGAGGAACAGCTGATGGGGTAAGTATGTTTCCTTTTATTGTTCTCCTAGACACAAATGAGCAATTAACTCTTGCAGTGTGGGCACAACCCCAATGTAAGGCAGGCCATAGACATGTGAATTTATTTCCTACAACCCATTTCCCACGACTACCCCATCAACACAGACAGTGTTGACAAGGGAAACCCTCCTGCTTCTCTCTGCGCGAGGGGCGGGGGGGCATGAGAAGCCGCCTCCCCAGGAAGAAGACATTGATGATCGCTAGTGGCTATAGCAGCTGCTTGCAGTAATCGCAAGTGAATCCAGCAGGCTGGTTGTACCCAAGTTGATCGATCTACTTGGTACACGCAGCGTACCCACTAATGGTTCAAATTTCAGCTGGTTCAGCAGGAACTGGACGATATTCGAAACATCTATGCCTGGCCTAGGGTGTAGATTTTTATTTGCCCAGAGTTGGTCTATAGGTTCCTTCTCACTTAATGTCTTGTATACTGCTACACTTATGTGGTTTACTGCTACTACCTGATGAACCTTGGTTGGGCGTAATTATAACTATACCTCTACAGGCTTTTATTGTCAAACGTGTCTCCACTAAAGAGATCAACTCTCTTTGTCCTGGTGACACCAGGACAAAAAAGAGCAATGCAAGATTTAGAGCTGTCACCAACCAGAAATGGAGAGAAATCTTCCAATCGGGACAACTATTAAGGTGACAACTGCTGGAGAGAGTTTCTGGTGTCTCTTTGAGGCAGGAAGTTAAAGCTAAACACAAAGAAAACATCTAAATAAACAGATCAAATACATCTATAGGAGCAAAAGAATTTGTGTTTCTGTCCCTTCAGTCCTGAAATTCACACAGCTCTGTCACACAGCACAGCCCTGTCTTGCAAGGCAGTTGCCTCACTGCCCCTGAGAGATCTCTTGCTTCTGGAGCCTATGAGAAAGGTTCCAGCCACTGGAAGTGTTGTTTTCAGCAATAGGGAATGACCACATCATGCTGGCAGTGAGATGACATCTGAAGAAGGAACCCAGGAACAGAGGGAAAAAAGAGATGTAAGATGTGGGCATTGGAATAGTTTTTTTTTCCACACCAGATGTTAGAGTGGGGTGGGGGGGGGGGGGGGTTGCTAATATCCTTTGGGCTTTAAAAAACACTTACAGGTCTTGTCTCTCTCTCTCAGCCCGTGACAGGACAGTAATGAGCTCAACTCTTCATCACTCTGCACTCTCCTTTTATCAGTATGTTACTTGTTAGCGTAAGCTAACCATGAGCAGTAAGGCTGCATTCACACCTGAGCATAGCGTTTTCAGGCAGAAAATCGTGCGAATTGCAGCGTTTTTTGCTGTGTTTTTTACTGCGATTTTGTACAGAGCAAAAGGTCACCAATGTAAGAAGAAGAAAAACGCCCAAATCTGCCCGATTCGAGCGACAAAAAAGGGTCCTGGAACTTGTTTGAGCTTCAGGCATAGGGCTTCAGGCGTTTTGGAGTGGAGATGTGAACCATCTCCATAGAGAATAATGTATTTTTTTCCCCTCTAGCGTTTTGTAGCTTCTAGCTTCAGGTGTACTGGTGGCCTATCTAATTTCTTGTGACACTGATGACAGATGGCACCGATACGTGGCATTGATGACAGGTGACACTGATAACAGATGGCACGTGACACTGACAGGTGGCACTGATGACAGATGGCACTGATACGTGGCACTGATGACACGTGACACTGATATGGCACTGATGACAGCTGGCACTTATACATGGCACTGGGGACAGGTGGCACTGACAGACGGCACTGGGGACAGATGGCAGTGGTGGCAGTGGAGGCAGATGGCACTTTATTTTATTTTTTTTCTACTTACGCCCGCTGCAGCCGTTCATCTCGCCCTCCTCACACGCTGTCTCTGTGTGAGGAGGGAGAGCGGCGCTAAGAGATGATCTCATATGTTTACATATGAGATCATCTCCCATTGGACACGCCGATCGCGCTGTAAACGGCCGCTGTGATTGGCCGTTTACAGCAATCTGTGATTGGCTGTGTACAAGGGACAAGGCCAACACAGAATTTTCCTGCTGCGCGCTCGTGAGCGCGCACAGGGAACGAGGAAAGGGGAGGACGTCATATGACGCCCTCCCGGGAATTGACATCCGCTCCGAGGCTGTCATTCGGGCGACAAAACGCTCAGGTGTGAATTCAGCCTAAGGCACAACTGACTGTCTCCTTGTGCTGCTTCTTGCTCTCCTGGTCTATGCTCTGCTGTACAGGGGTTTGGCTCATACCGAATAAAATGCAGATACTTACACTAGCATTTAAAAAAATAAATGTAATGACATATAACAAAATACAGGGTTGCATTATTGTCTCTTTTAGATCTGCCTGTTCAATGGTAAAGGAAATCTCCTCAAATGGGATACAGGGAGAAGAAAAAATGGACAGCAGTTTTAACCATTCTCTGCTTCAAAGACTTAAAAAACAAACAAAACAAAAAAAACAAAACACAAATTTATAGATAGACTTTAAAATCCAACCAGGTTGCAAGGCTTTTGGGGACACTGGCATTGGAATGAAAAGGTTCAATTTCTACATCTAAATATGCAGTATAAACAGTGTAATCAAAGAAGAGCAGCGCTCCTCAGTCATTCCAGTGGAGGGACCTTTGTCAGAGGTCCTGGAGGTCACAGAGGACACTACCATGGCGTAACCTCCAGTACACCACTTTCTAGGATGAATATGCACACAAATTGGTAGGACTTTTATAATTTAGAGTGGTGTGAAATTGACAAGCTGCATTGAAACAGCTACAAAGAAACAAACACTAGACATGCTTGATGTGTTTAATGAGAATGAGAAAGGTTTCCTTTCTTCTTTTCCTTTAAGGAAATTCAGCTTGTGTACTGTTATAAAGTAACTTGGCACTCTCTGCCAGCACATGACTATATGGAGCCCTGCTGTACAGACAACTAGTGAACTGGTTATACATGTCAATCAGCTTCTCTATCATTTTCATAAATAATGTTCTCTCAGGCACTTTTAACCTGAGTTTTGTTCCACGTTCATAAACAATGAGATGAACTTGAGCAATCTCACTTTTCTGTGGCGCCAGGGAATTACTAATTAAATGTGACATCCACAATGGAAGTGGTTCTGTTTTCATTGGAGCATATGGCCAAACATAGCCTGCTAGGGAGAAATACAGTCATGGCCAAAAATATTGGCACCCCTGCATTTCAATCAGATAATAAACCTCTCCGCCCAGAAAATTGTTGCAATTAAAAATGTTTAGGCATTCTCAAGTTTATTTCTTTTGTTTGGATTGGTATGACACAGAAAAGCGGAGAAACAAAAAGCCAAATCTGACACATTCCACACAAAACTCTAAAAATGGACTGGACAAAACCATTGGCACCCTCAATTTAATATTTAATATTTAGTAGTACACCCCTTGGACAAAAATAACTGAAATCAATCTCTTCCTGTAACCATCAATGATTTTTTTTACACCTCTCTACTGAAATTTTGGACCACTCTTCTTCCGCCAACTGCTCCAGGTCTATCAGATTGCAAGGGTTTATTTTCCCAACTGCTGTTTTGAGATCTCTCCACAGGTGCTCTATGGGATTTTGATCTGGACTCATTGCTCACCAGTTCAGTACTCTCCAGCACTTTGTCTTAAACCATTTCTGGGTGCTTTTTGACATGTGCTTTGGGTCTTTCTCCTGCTGTAAGACCCATGACCTCTGACGGAGTCCTAACTTTCTGACACTGGGCCCTATATTGCATTCCAGAATTCTTTAGTAGCCTTCAGATTTCATAATGCCATGCACACAGTCAAGACATCCATTGCCTGAGACAGTAAAGCAACCCTAAAACATCAGTGAACCTACACTATGTTTGATTGTAGGGACTGTATTCTTTTCTTTAACCACTTGCTTACTGGGCACTTAAACCCCCCTCCTATCCAGACCAATTTTCAGCTTTCGGTGCTCTCACACATTGAATGACAATTACTCAGTCATGCAATACTGTACCAAAATAATTTTTTGTCCTTTTTTCCCCACAAATAGAGCTTTCTTTTGGTGGTATTTGATCACCTCTGGGTTTTTAATTTTTTTGCGCTATAAATGAAAAAAGACCGAAAATTTTGAAAAAAAAACGCATTTTTCTTTGTTTCTGTGATAAGGATTTTGGAAATTATTAATTTTTCTTCATAAATTTTGGCAACAATTTATACTGCCACATATCTTTAGTAAAAATAACCCAAATTAGTGGATATTATTTGGTCTTTGTGAAAGTTAGAGAGTCTACAAGCTGTGGTGCGAATCATACAAAATGTATCACACCTGATGTACTGGTGGCCTATCTAATTTCTTGTGACACTGATGACAGATGGCACCGATACGTGGCATTGATGACAGGTGACACTGATAACAGATGGCACGTGACACTGACAGGTGGCACTGATGACAGATGGCACTGATACGTGGCACTGATGACAGATGGCACTAATATGTGGCACTGATGACACGTGACACTGATATGGCACTGATGACAGATGGCACTATGTGGCACTGATGACAAGTGGCACTGATGACAGATGGCACTTATACATGGCACTGGGGACAGATGGCACTGGAGACAGATGCACTGGGGACAGATAGCAGTGGGGGCAGATGGCACTTTTTTTTTTATTTTTTTCTACTTACGGCCGCTGCAGCCGTTCATCTCGCCCTCCTCACGCGCTGTCTCTGTGTGAGGAGGGAGAGCGGCGCTAAGAGATGATCTCATATGTTTACATATGAGATCATCTCCCATTGGACACGCCGATCGCGCTGTAAACGGCTGCTGTGATTGGCCGTTTACAGCGATCTGTGATTGGCTGTGTCCAAGGGACACGGCCAACACAGAATTTCCCTGCTGCGAGCTCGTGAGCGCGCACAGGGAACGAGGAAAGGGGAGGACTTCATATGACGCCCTCCCGGGAATTGACATCCGCGCCGAGGCCGTCATTCGGCTATGACTGGATGTCTAGTGGTTAAAGGCCTGATTTATTTTTCTGAAAACAGTAGCATGATGGGCTTTACCAAAAACCTGTAATTTTATTTTGTCTGTCCACAGCACATTCTTGGCTTCCTCATGTAAGTTTTGGCAAACTCTTTGATAAATCTTTTTCTTTCATCCATGTTCAGGGAGATTAGCTACAGTGCCATGGGCTGTAAACTTCTTGAGAATGTTGTGAACAGTGGACCCAGGAACATCAAGATCTCTGGAGATGGACTTGTAACCTTAAGATTGTCCATGCTTTTCCACAATATTTTTCTAAAGTCCTCAGACAATTCTTTGCTGCTCTTTCTCTTTTCCATGCTCCGTGTGGCACACAGACACACAACAGAATGGTTGAGTACATTTTTCACCATTTTAACTGGTTGATTTCTATATTGTCAGCACCTGTTGACAATATAACAATATCATTGATACAGGTGAGTTTAATTGCAAATTACAAGAGCCTCCCAAATTTGGAATTCAATTATTTCTTAAAATTTTGAGAAGGTGGCAATCATTTTGTCCAGTCCATTTTTTGGAGTTTTGAGTGGAATGCGTCAGTTTTGGCTTTTTGTTTCTCCACTTTTTTTGTGTCATACCAATACAAGCAAAAGAAATAAACATTAGAATGCCGAAAAAGTTTTAATTGCAACAAATTTCTGGGCGATGTTGTGCATTATCTGACAGAAATGCAGGAGTGACAATATTTTTGGCCATAACTGTAAATAGAGCAAATGGGGAATGGCTGGCCATAGATACCGTTTGGGCTGCACAGGTAAAACAAAAGGTGGAATATAGCTGCTGTGATCAACAGCTCCATTTTTATACACCAGACCCACAATACTGCATTTTGCCCCCAGAGTCACCAACAATTTTCAAACCACTAATGATCAAATATTTAAATCTGACTTGTGGTGAGGTATAGCACCTTCATATATGTTGCAATCAAATTCTACAGTCTTTTTAAATCTAACAACAACTACAAGGGCTTGCTTGATTGGATGTACACCAAACAGACCTATTGTCTCCTCTCTTTACAGGACATTGCAGAAAATACTCCACACCACACTTGCTATTTATTAGCATTTTGTGAAGCCCTAGAAGCCCTGCAATGTGTTCTCTGCATAGCACTTCTTCGAATACTCAATGATATGAGGAGAGCACTTGTTACAGGACCTTACACGGGTCACTTGGCAGGTCTACCCCCTCTCCCTATATTGTTTTTTTTTCTCCCATTTATTAGTATAGGAAACCAAATTTTTGGGGTTAGTCATGTTCAGCTTTGCACATCTGAATCCTGCAAACTTTCAAGTCTTGCTAGAGTGAGTGTTTAAGTGCAAATCAGACACAGCTCAGTTTCTCCAGCAGGAGGTATCACAAATAATAAAAGGGACAGCAGTGAACACCAGCAGGAGGTATCATAAATAATCAAGGAGGCTGGAATTGAGGGGGGTAAATTTCCTTAAACAATACAAGAAAAAAAAAAATCAATGGTTTATTTTAATGATAGTTTTTTTTGAGACAAATGACATGTGTCTGCAGCTTCCACAATGCAATGTGATCTACTAGTCCTAAGTACATGTGACAGCTGATACACTGACAAAGTGAAGACATTCCAAGACATGACAGTAGCTTAAATGACGATAGATCCTGGAATATTCCTCACGCTGTATATAAAAAACATTTTAGGAAAAAGATGTCATGTAATGAGGTACAATAATTTTAAGAAGTGTAAAGACCAATGTGCAATATCCCACAACTTTGAATAAATTAAACGTTTGCAGGAATATGGGGGGTGCCATAGCTGACATCCTTATGAAATTGCTAGTTACCTGGCATATATGCTGCCCCATAGCATAAGAGCCAGGCAACTAACATTTGCAGAACGAGATGTTGACAAAAGCAGTTTCCAAGGTTTCTCTCAGAAAAGGTTTACTATGGAATGACCACACAAAATTGGCTGCTAGCAGGTACAGAACCCAAAAATCAGTGATGTGCAGTTTGGAGGGTTAGCCTATGTTTTGAATGATACATTACTGATTCGGGTGCAGAAGGAATGTGGTGGTGAGTACCTTTTTTGACAGATACCATACCCATTTTAGTGGGTGGGGGAGGGGGTACTGTTCATAGAGGCCTATTAGATCTAAGCATCTGCCCCGGCTGGAGTTTAGCTCAACCTCCTGCACTCAACAATCCAGTGCCAGAACTTCTACTGACAGCTGAGAATTAGACTGATGACAGGCAAAGGGCCGCACAGGGAGGAGCTTAGATCTGAGTCAGCGTTAACTTCAATAACTTGGGGGGGCTAAGAATATGCATCATCATACATACTAGGTGGAGTACAACTGGGGGAGGGGGGGGATCCATAGTGGAGAAGAATCTGGGGGTTTTGGTAGATAATTAGCTTAATAATGGCATACAATGCCAAGCTGCAGTTTCCAAAGTGAGCAACATCCTTTCTTGTATTGAGAGGCATGGACTCCAGAGAGAGAGATACAATTTTGCCCCTGTACAAATCATTAGTAAGACCTCATCTGGAATATTCAGTTCAGTTTTGGGCACCAGTTCCCAAAAAGGATATCAGGGAACTGAAGAAAGTGCAGAGAAGGGCAACCAAACGGATAAGAGGCCTGGAGGAGCTCAGCTATGAGGAAAGATTAGAGGAACTGAATTTATTCTCTCTTGAGAAGAGGAGATTAAATGTGGAATAGACTCCCCCAAGAGCTGGTTGTGGCCTGGATTATTTCCTAAATGTACATAATATAACTGGATACTAACATTTATAGGTAAAGTTGATCCGGGGAATAGCCGATTGCCTCTTGAGGGATCAGGAAGGAATTTTTTCCCCCTGCTGTAGCAAATTGGATCATGCTTTGCTGGGGCTGTTTGCCTTCCTTTGGATCAACTGTGGGTATGGGATTGTATGGTTTTTTTAAAAAAAAAGTATTGGTTTAACTAGATGGACTTGGGTCTTTTTTCACCCTATCTATGTAACCATGTAATAACAGAATAAAGAGAAGCAGTATGGTTCATCCATCGAAAGTCATCTTTCAGCAATAAAGTGGATACTCTTATGTTCTTATGTACTCTTATGGATACCTGTTCTACATCTGAAAATAAATAAGACATGGAAAGATGGAATGGTGCTTAAGAAACAAAAGTGTGTTTCCAAGCTCTAAAAGCGATTCCTACATTGTTTTGATCTACATTAGAGCACTGTGATCTTGCTTCCCATGTGCCAGATTCCCTTTAAAAACAAGGCACTGCACTCCAGCCTCCTGCTGAACACAGCTTTTGTGTCCATTTAATCCAAAATCTTCCATTCTTTTGTCGCCATGAAATTACTAACCCATTCCATTTCTTCATGTTGAGTTTAAATGTGGATGGACTGATGGATATCAAAGGCTGTGTGAATTAAGTTACATTTCTTTCACAGGCTCCAGCTTGCACAGAAATCTCTAGACTAATTACAATTGATTTAATATAGATCCAGGTATCTTATCAGGTGAGGGAAGAAATTAACATGGACAGTCAACGGGTTAAGAGGGCAACATAGAGCAGCAAAAGACTGTTGAATATAATGCAACATTCAGGAACAAGCAGCATAAGCCCACATAAACACAGCATTGTAACAAACTGTAAGTGGTGAACAGTTCAAGGGTTTTATAATGTAGACTAATCTAGAAAATGTATACAAATATTCTGTATAACACATGAATGCCTAAAGCTGGATACACACTATACAACTTTTGTTTGATTTCCTTTAGGTTTACCAAAACTATATAGTGCAAGGTCCTATCTGCACACAAATTGAAACTGTTAAGGTTTGACCTCGTATTATATGGTTTTGGTAAATCTAAAGGAAAAAAAATTGTATAGTGTGTATCTTGCTTTACCAATGCATGTACACAAAAAAGGGACACATATTATACACACAAATAGTAATATTTTGTAAAATTAATACATTATAATATTGATTTTTGCATTGGTACATAAAAGTCAATTCACAAAAATTACGCACAGGGTTTTGCTCCTGAAGTATCACTACCACTATTGCAACTTTGAGGGTAAATATAAAATAATTCACAAGCTACAGATTAATCAAAAATAAAGGATTTCAATAGATTAATGTCCATTTCAAAAGGAAAAATAACAATTCAACACAAATGCTATATTTTGTGAATTGGACCTTTGATTGAAGTGGCTTTGTAAAAATAACTGTTGTCAGATAATCACTGGAGACAATTTACTAAAACTAGTGTACATGGAGTCTGGTGCAGCTGTGCATAGTAACCATCAGCTTCTAGGTTTTATTATCAAAGCTTAAAGGAGTTGGAAAGTGTCAAAGTTTTTCACCTTAATGCATTCTATGCATTAAGGTGAAAACCCTTCTGTGCTGCAGCTCCCCCCCAGAGCCCCCCTTTTCCTTACTTGAACCTGATCCTTCCAGCGTCAAGAATGAGCCCAGCAGCTCCAGCCTCTGTCTCAGGTCCTCATTGGATAGATTGATAGCAGCAGGGGCCATTGGCTCCCATTGCTGTCAATCAAATCCAGTGACATGGGAGCAAGGGGGCAATGGACGCAGCAGCAGGACTCGGGCGCACGCCCGCACGAGTGCCCTAATGGAAAGCGGCTCTCCAGGTGGGGGCATTTGATGAAGGAGAGGAGCCAGGAGCGCCACTGGGGGACCCCAGAAAAGGAGTTTCGGGGCCGCTCTGTGTACAACCCACTGCACAGAGCGGGTAAGTATGACATGTTTGTTATTTAAAAAAACAAACAAACCTTTACAATCACTTTAATTGAACAAGCTGAAGTTAGAAGCCGATTGGTTACTATATATAGCTGCATCAGATTCTGTGTGCACCAGTTTTATTAAATCACCCACACTGTTACAGGTCTGCTGCACTATTTCAATAAGAAAGTGCTAAGGGTAAGGCTGGTCATAAATTATGCAATTTTCCCATCAACAATCAATGTGTGAACCCCTCCCACTGCACTGTTGTATTCAGACAGGGGAAGGTTTCCCCACTGTCACAGTACATCATCACTGCTGCTGACTATAGCCAGCGGCAGTGACTGTACAAAAAACAACAGGCTGGTTGTACTGAAGTCAATCAATAGATCAACTTCAGTACAACCAGCCTGCCCAGATGGGTTGAATTTCAATCCGTCTATGGCTTGTTTAATATATACTGTATGTACCAAATACTGCTACCGATATTAATTATTATTCATCATCGCTTTGAAATAGAACCATCTGAATCTGATTAGTTGCTGTGTGTTACTGCACTGCAAAAATCCTCAATGCTTTTATACTGTTACAGAATATACATGCTTAAGACACAGTTAGCAATATAAGGGTATGACGATTCCACAGGTTTACCCACAGCAGTCTCTCTTAAGGCATTACAGGACAGAGGTAGATGGCCATGTTGATTTAGACATGTTAGATTGGTAAGTGATAGAAACAGTTCAGTTGGGTTAATGCTTAACATCTTCATCCAATGTCCTTCCCAACACCAATGGTGGCCTTCCCTTTAAACATTTTAGTTATAGACATATTTTCACAACATTTAATAAAGAAAATGTTGACATAACAAACATTACACAGAACAACAAAGTGCAGTATGCTTTAACGTGATCATGGCAGACTTGCATGGAACAGAGTGCCGAATTGTGCACGGTGTCTGTAAGGGTCTAAGTGGGTTGTATTTCATTAAGATTTACCTAACTGGAAAGAAACAATTCCCATTAACTAGTTTATTATCATCACCTAGCCCAGTAGTCCTCAACCTTTTTGGCACTAGGGCAGGGACCGGATTTGTGGAAGACAATTTTTCCATGGAACGGGGGTGTAGATGGTTTCAGGATGATTCAAGCGCATTACATTTATTGTGCATTTTATTTCTATTATTATTACATTGTAATATATAATGAAATAATTATACAACTCACCATAATGCAGAATTAGTGGGAGCCCTGAGCTGGTTTCTCTGCAACTAGATGGTCCCATCTGGGGGAAATGGTATGCACCATATGCAGCTTTACAATGTAAGTAAGTTGCCCACTTGCCACTATAAAGCCTGTCACCATTTTCAGTGGGAATATCTGAATGATGCCGGAAGCTACAGGCATCATTCAGATATCCTTGTTTTCAGCCGGCGATTCTGTGCACCATAAAAATGATCATAGTGGCAGTTCCACCGCTTGATCACTCTTACAGGCGATGGGAGGGGACATCTCCCCTCCCGCCACCATCCGGAGAAAGAATCGTCCGCCGCCGGATGACGACCATAGAGATTGGTCACCAGTCATCTCTATCAGAAGGCCCGGGCGCGATGCGGGGTCTTATTGACCCCGCATCTCTCCATAAAGAGGACCTGTCACGAACAATTCCTATTACAAGGGATGTTTACAAAAAAATGTAAGAGAAAGTGTAAATTTTTTTTTAAAATAAAGTAAAAAAAAAAAAAATGTAAAACGCCCCTGTCCCCGGTAGCTCGGTCAGAATCGAACGCACAATTAAATCCCGCCCACATATGTAAACGCTGTTCAAACCACACGTCAGGTATCGCCGCTAAATATGTAACCTATGTAAAAATTTAAACATTTTAAAGCGTTGCCTATGGAGATTTTTAAGTACCGAAGTTTGGTGTCATTCCAAGAGTGTGCGCAATTTTAAAGCGTGACATGTTGGGTATCTATTTACTTGGCATAACATCATCTTTCACATTATACAAAAAAAATTGGGCTAACTTTACTGTTTTGTTATTTTTTAAATCATGAAACTGTTTTATTTTCCAAAAAAAATGCGTTTGAAAAATTGTTGCGCAAATACCGTGTGAGATAAAAAGTTGCAAAAACCACCATTTTATTTCCTAGGGTGTCTGCTAAAAAAAAAATGTTTGGGGGTTCTGAGTAATTTTCTAGCAAAAGAATTATGATTTTTACATGTAGGAGAGGAGTGCCAGAATAGGCTCGGTATGGAACATGTTATACTTACCTGCTCTCTGTAATGGTTTTGCAAAGAGCAGCCCAGATCCTCCTCTTCTCAGGTCCCTCTTTGGTGCTCCTGGCCCCTTCCTCCTGTTGAGTGTCCTAACAGCAAGCAGCTTGCTATGGGGGCACCCGAACTGAGCCACAGCTCCCTGTGTCCATTCAAACACAGAGCCGTGGCCTGGCCCCGCCCCGCCCCATCTGTCTCCTCATGGGCTCGCTGACTTTGAAAGCAGCGGGAGCCAATGGTGCTTTGCTGCTGTCTCTGCCAATGAGGAGGAAGATGACAGCCGAGTCCCTCGTGCAACATCGCTGGATCAAGATGGGGCTCAGTTAAGTATTAGGGGGGCTGAGGCGGACACACAGAAGGCTTTTGTCTTAATGCATAGAATGCATTAAGATATAAAACCTTTTGCCAACAGCTGTTGGACATGGAGTGAGCCTCTGCAAAGTATTTTTTTTTTCCAAATTACACTAAAACATGTATAACTTCAACCACCTTCTTATTCACTTATTTATTTACTGCTTAAACTAGTGTTCTTCTCATGCAGAGCAAAGTAAAGGGGTTGCTTTAGTCCTCTCTTCCATGAATCACATACTCACTATTTCTTCATTTTTTCACCTCTATATTCAGCTGATGGAAGCAGGTGAATCCAGACTGTGCAAGCTGCTTAATTCATACCTTACATAAAGTTATGGACTCTAACCTTGTGTCAGCACTGGTATTTGGTCTAGTTCTGTAACATGTAGTGGGTCTCATGACCCCCCTATTCCCTGACGTACTGGGCATTCTCCTGGCAGCTGAACAGAATTGTGGCAGAATGAAAGAATTATGTGATTCTAGGGAGGGAGGCAAGTGCAATGAACCTGTTGTTTTGCACTGGATAGATTAAGCACAGGTTTGCGTTAAATAAAGTTAAATTTCAGACTGGTTGAAGGCCACACCTGGGCCAAAAAATGTCACTGTGTTCATAGATGGGAAAGCAGAATGTGGCATAATGACAGCCTGCAGCATTTGTCTATGAGAGTGCATTGACTCTTCATCTCCTTTCCTGACATACTGTATATTGCGCCATTTATTTCATACAATCTTTCAGCATCCATGAAAGTCCCTCAAACTAATTACAATTGATTGAATATGGATCAGGAACCTTATCAGGTGAAAGAAGAAATTACCCACTGACAGACTGAGAGGTCAATATGGAGCAGCTGACATCTTTCAGCATTCAGGGGATGTTTGGGGCTCAGCAGCAGAATACTAGCAGATGGCTGGGCGCCTCCTGGACTCTACTGGATGTGAATACAAACACCACGTATCATTGCGGGCTTTACATCGCAAATGATCCTAAAGATTATTAATCATTAGAAAGGAACAAATCCTCAATGATTACTGTTATGTGTTGATCGCATGCTGATCTGTGCAATATAAACTGAACATTTGCTGAGGAAAACAGTTCATCTGTACTTATGTATTTGAAGTCTCATTAAATAAGGCACTGAAAATGTTAATTTCCCCCCTCTTATTGCATCTTACCTTCTATCGCAAGCATGGCTCGCAACTCTCTATTCAGTAGCTCAAATCGTCTCTCTAGGTCATGTTCTTTTTCCCTATAGGCAAGTTGAGAGAGAAGAAAAAACACTAAGTTCATCAATATGTTAATTACTAAATCATTAAACACTTAAAGGGACCTTTAGTGAACATTGATTTAGGGAACTCATAACTGACTTTTCTCTAATGCATTAAGCCACTTCACACAAATGATACACAAACCAAGAGGAGCCTCTGCATTGGCTGCAGTAAATATGGCGTTGTTGTAAAATCATTACATACCAACTTCCATATTAGAAGTCAATATTATTTAAACATTCCTAACGAGCCAGTGAGGTTGAATTAGTAAAGCAGAGCACTTTCACTTTACAAAAGGAAGTTTCACTTAGCCTAGTGAATGAGGTGTAGAGAAGTGAAAACGATGCAAAGAATACCAAATCACATGTAAGGAAAATTATATTAAAAAAAAAGATTTTTTTCCCTGCACACAATTGGATGCTTTAAGTCAGTACAGCTGCACTTCATTTTCTAAGTGAAGTGAATTTTAACTTTACAAAGTGAATTTTCACTTCGCTTAGTGGAAAGGTGAAGCTATGACAACTAATGTGCATGAAAAAAAACCTGTTGTTTTAAAAACATTCCTTCCTCACGATTGGGTAACCAAAGTGAACACAGCTTCACCTTATTCACTTTGCAAAGTCAACATGCTCTACTCCTTTGGTAAATCAACCCTACTGAGTCAGTTTGGAGCATACAAAAAAAACGTTGCCATATATATATATATATATATATATATATATATATATATATATATATATAGTATAGTGGCTATAACATATATCCATATATTGAGAATGCAGACGTCACACCTGCATAAAAAAAACATTTTGGGAAAGTATGTCACATGATTCATGTTAATGTCTTTCCATGATGCAATTTATAGTCAGCGTTTATGATGGTGAAAGAAAGAGTGCTTACTTTTTCAGTAAAAGAATAAGGAAGAATGAATTTTGTGTCTTGAAGAAATGTGCAACTTTTACTTCATTGACATTTGCTAAGTGCCATGTCTAGTGAATGAACGAAGGATCCCCTGACAGGCCACAGATTGCATACATGCCTGCATGTACATGCATACAAGCCGATGCTCTGGCCAGATGACAATCCTTTTCAGTCCTTGCCCTTTTATTCTTCCTGCGGCAGCAAATGCCAATTAAAAAGAGGGTACACTGATATATCGTATAACCATAGCAATAATGTTTGTTCAATCTGTGAATCATGATCTGTAATGATATTATAGGTCAACATAGAGCCCACGACATTTCTAAAAGCATAGGGCTATGAGGTAATGTGTCTATTTGACCATGAAAGTCTTCTGTGACCTCTCTTCTATCATTCTACTTTACAGCTTAGGGTATCGATCTACCTATTGAGCTCTCTTCACATATACATACATTCATTTACAATGCAAAGTAAATAATCTTCAATCATTTCTGCAGATTTTACTTTCTCCTGCTGTTAATCCCCCCCTTCGAGGGTCAATCTCACGCTTCTCAAACATGTCCTAACTTAGCTAGCAGGAAAGTTACTAGGTCACCAATGGTTGTTAGTAGCTTGTTATAATCCAGCTCCTGAGTGTCTAACTGAACAGGAAATAACTAGTAACAATGAAAGGTGGAACTGACGTTGTCGGAGTGAGTTTTAGTTTCCCAGAGATACACAGGTAGAGTGACGGGTGCAGCCGCAGAATCATCAACCTACTTACGCTTACTTGTGTCACTCAAAGTATAAATTCAAAGGGCCAAACAACGTCTGTCTGGCGCCAACATCACTGGAGGGCAGAAAGCCTCCCAGGTAGACATCAGTTATGCTGGGGTGCTGAAACTGCTGTGCATATGGGATAAGCTGCATTGTTTCATGAAAGAGAAATGAACGATATACTTACAGGAGGGAAAGCTGGTTCATTCTCCGAATCAGGGCATTTTTCTTGTTCACAAGCATGAACCATTCCTGCATCAGTGTCTCCTCTTCCTCTGTGTACAGACCTGAAATAATACAGAACAATGTAATTATTACCCTTAGGCCTGCAAGGTTTGCACATTTTAAAGTGCCCTTGTACTTTACTAGTAAGTATAAAAAATATTAGTGTGATAAAGTAGGAAACATTTGACTCTTTACTGGTTCCTCAATGGTGCAGGTTTTGAAAGATGTGTTTACGGACTACTTTAGTCCTATGAGCTTTCATGTGGTTTACCATTGCAACCTTAGGCTGTAAGCGTGTGATGGAAGCAGCCATTCATGGACCACATACTAGCTTTGCTCCAGTGACACTTTACCTATCACGCTTCATATCAGAGAAGACGCTACCCCAGAACTAGCATGTGGGCATTTAAGTCAGGGCATATCTCATTTTATCAAAGTCTTCTCACAATAGTGTTTTGTTTAACATCCCTTTGCTAATACTTGAACAGTACAATCTTAACACATGGAAAAATGCATTCTCTTTTTTTTTTAACTGTCCTAGGACTTTCCCTTTGGGGGAAGAGGGAGGGGGGAGAAAGGGGGGTGAGAAAGGGGGGGGAGAGAGAGAGGGGGGGGGAAGAGAGGGGGAAGAGAGGGGGGGATAGGAGCGAGAGAGGGGGGGGAAGAGAGGGGGGAGAGTGTGGGGGGGGGGAAGAGTGTGGGGGGGGGAGAGTGTGGGGGGGGGAGAGTGGGGGGAGGGGGGGTGATAGATGGGGAACTTGAGAATTTCAGAAAGTTATTGCCGTGGCAGACATGAATACAGAGCTTCTATCTTTGCCACGTTACATTTTTTTTTTTTTAGTTATGAGATACCAGAAGCAGCCAGAGATTAGCTATACTGCAATGTTTTAGGGCATTGCTGTCTGGAAGGTATTTTTTTTTATCCTTTAAAGCACATATATTAAACACAAGGCCCGCAAACCAAATCCGGCTCTCCAGGCCTTGTCATGTGGCACTGGCGCACCCAGTTTTGCAGCAGGAATGTGCCACTTCCAAGTTTCCCCCTCCCTGCAAGGTGAGGCAAAGCAGCCTACAAAGGGAGGTACTAGAGCCAGGCAAGGTAGGAGAGCGATTCAAGAAAGCGTTGGGGAGGGAGTTGGTGTTGCACACTGTGCATAGCGCACTCCTAAACCCTGCACTCTGTACACAGCACGTCTCTTAACTTTGTACGTAATGCACTCCTGAACCCTGCACTCTGCTTACAGCTCACTCCTGGGCTCTGCACTCTTTACATAGTATAATCCTGAGTTCTGCACTCTTTACGTAAAGTACTTTTGAACCAAGCACTTTCTATGTATCACACCCCAGATTCAACTGGCCCTTTTAGGTCAACCATACTGCTAATGCGGCCCACAAAGAAAGGGAGTTTGACACCCCTATTTAAAAGGTTATATTTAGTTATATTATAGCGCTACTTTACCAGCGTTTTAGCAGCGCATTTCGGCCGCTAGCGGGGTGGTTTTACCCCCCACGAGCGGCCGAAAAAGGGTCAATACCGCCCGCAAACCGCCGCTGCAGCGGCGTTTTGCGGGCGGGTTCGGAGTGCTGCCCCATTGTTTCCAATGGGAACGGGCGCTATAGGAGCGGTAAATATACCGCTCCTATAGCAAGCCAAAGATGCGGCTTGCAGGACATTTTCCAGCGTCCTGCAAGCGCACCGCTTCAGTGTGAAAGCCCTCGGGCTTTCACACTGAAGACACAGCAACAGCTGTTTCGGGTCGGTTTGCAGGCGCTATTTTTAGCGCAATAGCGCCTGCAAACCGCCCCAGTGTGAAAGGGGCCTTAGCGATAAAGTTACTTTATGTGAGTTTGACAGCTAAAGGGAAGCATTAGATGCTTTAGTACCCTGTTTTATCTTTCAAAAAAACGTGGTGTGACTCAATATGCAACACCTGTTTCAAGCCTTAAAATCTGACCCCCACATCTCAAAATCTAACACCCCCCCCCCCGGGAACAAAAAAAAAAAAAAAAAAAAAAAAAACAAAAAACAAAAAAAAAAACCCCCCACCCCCCAAAAAAAAAAAAAAAAAAAAAAAAAAAAAAAAAAAAAAAAAAAAAAAAAAAACCGCCCCCCCCCCCCCAAAAAAAAAAAATAAAAAATAAAAAAAAACAGAAATGCCCCCCCCCCCCCCAGCCCTAAGCCTCTCAAATCAATAAACAGGGGTGCACTTGAGGAAGGGGTGGATGCAGAAGAGCTTCATCCCGAGAGCAAATGCTGAGCTACGCATCATACTCAGCTCCTCAGCAGCTTCTAAGGGATAAAACAAGGCAGACAGCTTTTAAGTGTCAGGTCATGTTAAGCATCTTTTATCTTTAAAGTGTATTTTCACTTTTGCAGTCAAGTTTGAATATTTGTTACCTTTTAGATGCTTCTTAGCATAATGTGTCATGGCTGATTGCAAGCATTTCTCAAAAAGTTCAGTGCGAATCTGTCCCAATAGAAAGGCTGAGAACAGGATGAGCGCCCTCTCATTAACATACAATGAAAAAGTTCAGCTTCTACATTTTTAACCCTTTGTTAAGCCCCGTACACAAACAGGCAGAATGTCGGGAGACATTTGCCGGTTCAAAAGAAAAAAAAAAAAAAAAAAAACAGCAGAATTTCTGCCCTTGTGTATGTCGATCTGGCCATCTTCTGTCGGACGTGCATGCTGGAAAACCAGCAGCCGACAGACTCCCGATCAGTGTTCTCTGGCAATGGCAGAGAGCGCTGATTGTAGAAACAGAAGAGCAGCGCCATCTTAGTGCAGCAGTACTAAAACGTTTATTGGCAAGTATAAATGAAGCAACTCAGTGTTGCAGGTACATCAACACATGTGGTAAAATAAGAGTTCATCCGTTCGATGGAAGGATGTGCTGCGGTGTAGGTGTGGGCAGCCGTTGTTATAAGATCTAATATTGTGTAATTACTCAATATGTCATCATTTTTATAGTTCATCCATGTATACTGCTATAGTTCCTTGTACCACTCTTAATTGTTTCACCTAATGTGCCGTTTAATTGATGTGCCACCAAATATTGGATCACTATAATTATCCTTTGATTCAGCCAGTGTCCGTTCTTATTACTTTTTTATCGATTAGTTATTTTTATTTTTTATCTCCTTATATTTATATATTTTTTATATACATTTTCTTTTTTAACCAATTTCTCAGATTTATCTATTATTTTCTTTTTTTGTATTATTTTTCCAACTATATATTTTTTCATTAACAATTCTTCAACTCCATAGTATGCAGTTTAGTCCCTCAGCGCCTTTAGTATCCTCTAGTCGAGCTGTTGGCACAGCTTAGGCACTCCCATCAGCTTCAGCTCCTATATCTACCTCTTTTAAGATGGCCCCTCTAAATTGCCTGATGAAGGAGCATGCATGCTCCGAACGCACGCACCACCCCGACCCTGATGTGACATCACTGGCCAGCTCTGTGGGCACCCGAGTGTCTAGGAAGCGCTGGGAGCCACCGGTGCCGTCGAAACCAATGGCTGCCCACACCTACACTGAGTGGATGAACTCTTATTTTACCACATGCGTTGATGTACCTGCAACACTGCGCTGCTCTTCTGTTTCCATGTACTTGCAGAGTTTCTTCTAGCTTTTTTCAGAGCCAGCAGCCGTCAAGCACCAGATCTCACATCTCCAGAGACATTCACTGTTATTAGTGGAATGTATTACCTACACAGACTGCTTTCTTTGGCTAAGCCCTGCCCAATGCCAAATTCATCCAGCTTCCAGAGCACCAATAGTTGTTTTCCTTTATGAGAGCGCTGATCGGAGTGTACTGGTGGGGGGTTAGGATCACCAGAGCTCAGCAGGGGAGATCTCTGGACTAACCTTGCATGGTTAGTACAGCGGCTCCGGCGAGTTGTTTATCGCGCAACCCATAGTGTGTACCTGGTTTTAGGCACAGCAGTGTTCAGATCTAGTAGGGTTTGTGCATGCTGGAGTTTCCAGAAAAGAGCATCTAAAAAAAAGTTTTGCTGTGGTTTTTACATTAAAGAAAAAAGTTATGCTATGTGAATAGGGAAATTGTAACAAATATAAAGTAGGTGTTATCCCAATTTGGCTAGAAAAGTGGAAATGCACTTCAAACTGGCTGAAACATAGAATACTGTGCAGACACAGGGTTATCTTTTCCACACAGAGTGTCTTTTTCAGCTTTTTGTATGTGAATATGTGATTTTCACTTGTTATTTGGGTATGCTTCAGCAGAGGACAGAGTACACGCAGACAGCACCCCCAAGTCCCATCCTCACTTCTGGGACACAAATATAACCTCAACTAGCTGACGACATTCCTCAAAATTGAATAAAGCAGGAAGAGTGTCACATGATACAACAGGCACATAGGTGTTGGTTCATCAAAGACGTTCATTTTGCAAGGTCAGTTGCACTTTGAAAGGTAGTTTTCCCCAGAGCTTAGAAAAAAGGGGTAAAATTCTGCTGACTTTCATCATCCAATCATGTGTAAGAAAAAATGATTTTGTTTTATTTTCCTTAAATATGATTGGGTTTTCTTTGCAAAGTGAAATTTCACCATATTCACTAAGCTCTGGGGCAAATTCATGGTAAACCAAACAGCGTATTTGGCTTTAAATGAACTCTATAGACTCTTGCCTTAACTTAGTAAAGTTGGCGGGAAAAAACTGGTGACCATCTTCTATGGGCCCTTTATATATAGAACGATATATCTATGGGCTTATAGAACACAGAGCAAATAGATAAGCCTAATATACTTGAAGAAGGATTTCAAAACAAAAAGTAAACATAGATGCTAACACTGAAAATCTCGGGTGTGCAAACAACTAAATAGGAGATGCTTACAGCAGAGGTGGAGGATGTAATATTCTGTAGGACACTTAATTTATATGTTCAGTGTTGTAGACACAATCCTTTGTATACAGATATCCAGACAATTTTCCTCTGCAGCGTTTTATCTGCATCATCAGTACCAGCGTATGTGCAGCCTATAAATATAAAGCAATACCGCTCTCTTGCTTTACTCCCTCGGTATTCCAAAGCTGGGGGGAAAGGCATGAAATCCTGCCTGATAATGTTTTGTCAATAACTAATAACAGATAAGAAAAGGCTCTCAATACTAGACAAACAGATGGCTTCCCTGGACAATACTTGATTTAACAAGCTATTTGCTATATACTTAGGCTCTGGGGTTAATCAAAATGTATAATCTGTCATCTATGAAAATGTTCTTCAGTAAAACCCGCAGATGAAGGATGGCGGACTTAATGAATGTTAAAACACCCGGTCAGATCTCTTTGTAAATATGGGATAAATATGGGATAAATCGGAAAAGACTGGACTAAAGCATGTCACTGATGTTTGGTTAAGACTCCAAGAAAATGTGGACTTATGGACAGAGTAAATATAAGCTAAAAGAAGGATGAAAATAAAATAAGTGATCAGCATGTTGAACCAGTGGGATATTTTTGGATGGCAACACATTTCCGCAAGCAGCCCCTTTCTTACGTCTAATAAATACTTTCAAATAAATATGATATTCAAAATTACATGCTAGGATACTGATGAACAAATAAATTCTTATGCATAATAACGCCCCTCCTTCACAGCATGTCAATTATGGGTGTAGAAACAAGGAAAGCATGACTCCCTCCCCCAAAAAATATTAAAGCAGGGCTGGCAGAGATAACAATTCCAGTTATCTACAAGAGCAAGTGATTTGATTATAAGGTGCATCTTACAGATATAAACAGCTTTGTTCATAGAAGCAAACTTTTTGTTTAGACTACTATTCTTTAATGCAGGGGCTCAAACTCAAATTACCTGAGGGCCACAGGACAAATTTTCACATCCAATGGGGGTCGCATGCAAACTGTCCTTTCCCCCAGCATTGGTGTCAGCGGACGCACTATTAACCCCCAGCACTGGTGTCAGCAGACGCACTATTAACCCCCAGCACTGGTGTCAGCAGACGCACTATTAACCCCCAGCACTGGTGTCAGCGGTTGCAATATTAACCCCCAGCACTGGCGTCAGCAGACGCAATATTAACCCCCAGCACTGGTGTCAGCGGACGCAATATTAACCCCAACATTACCCCCTACACTCCACAAATACCCCCCCCCCCACTCCACTTCACAAACATCCCCCTTACACTCCACAAATACAAATTTCAACCCCAGTCACGCAACTAAGGACTTTGCTCAGCTTCTGTGTGATGGCTTACTTACCTCTCCTCCTGGCAGTCAGCTGGTGGCCTGATCTTCTGCCTCCTGAGTCCTCTCCTCCTGTCAGGTCCTGGCTTCATCACAAGCCTAGTGGCAGGGCACCCTGAGAACGCCACAATCTTCTGCCCTGAGGTGGCAGCAGGACTCTGGATCCGGGGCCAGTGTTCTGTCGAGAAGTGCCCACTATCGAATAGTGCCCAGGACGAACTGCGCATGCGTCGTACGTAATAGCACAACAGCTCATTTTACGATCAGCTGTTGTGTCGAGGAGAAAGCGCCTGTGCACAGTAGTCGACTGAAGAATTTTTTTTAGTCAGATTGTGCCTCGCGCTGCTGAGGAGTGTTCATGTAGGTGAGGGGCGGAATTTAACATGAAGGGCGTGGATGTTTTCAATGATGGCCAGTGCTGCAAAGATGGGAGCGGAATTTTTAACGATGCCCAAACAAATCTTTATCTGCGATTCTTCTTGGATGGCCTATTTAGCTAGCTAAACTTTTAAAATTCTGCCCTCATATTTGTAGCAGTGGCCATCAATGAAAACATCTGCCTCCTTCATGTTAAATTTCCTCCCCTCACCTACATGAACGTGCCTCAGCACAATCTGACTGAAAAATGTCTTCAGTCGGCTATTGTGCGCAGGCGCCGTCTCATTGACACAACAGCTGATTGTAAAATCAGCTTTTGTGGTATTACGTAAGGCGCATGCTCAGTTCATCCAGGTGGTCTGTCAAGAAATGCCCCCTAATGAATAGTACCCGGGCTGAAGGGCGCATGCGCATTGCATGCACCGTACGCAACATCACAACAGCTGATTTTACCATCAGCTGTTGTGACGGCGAGATGGCGCAGGCGCACAATAGCCGATAGAATTTTTTTCTTCAGGCAGATTGTGCCCCGCGCTCCCGTGGCGAGTTCATGTCCATGATGGGCGGATTTCTACACATTGTGGGCGGATTTATGGGCACTTGGGGAGGAATTAGATGGCCAGTGCTGCAAAAAAATAAAACTTTCTGATAGGCGTATTTTTACATTTCTTGTGGGCGTATTTATGGGTACTTTGGGCCGGAATATCACAAAGTTTTATTTTTTTGCAGCACTGGCCATCTAATTCCACCCCAAAGTGCCCATAAATCCGCCCACAAGAAATGTAGAAATCCGCCCTTTACAAAATTTTGTTTTGCAGCACTGGACATGTAATTCCACCCCCAAGTGCCCATAAATCCACCCACAACGTGTAGAAATCTGCCCATCGTGGACAGGCACTTGCCACGGGAGAGCGGGGCACAATCTGACAGAAAAAAAAAAATTCTGTTGGCTATTGTGCACCTGCGCCGTCACAACAGCTGATGGTAAAAATCAGCTGGTGTGATTCAGCCCGGGCACTATTTGATGGGGGATTTCTCGACAGAACAGGTGGGTGGGGAGATGGGCGGATCCTCCGCTCTACTGTGCTGGGCTGGGCTGCAGCAGCATGCGGGGGAGAGAAGACAGAGAAAGAAGGCTCCCAGCCACTGCCACCCGCCTAGGATTGGCCCTATCTGCGGGCCGTTTGTAACCGGTCCGTGGGCCGGTACTTTGAGACCCCCACTTTAAAAAGGTACCAGCAGATAACAAAAATGGATCCAGTCATCTTATAGGAAACTTCTGTGGAGGACCAAAAGGACCTTCACAAGAGAGAAAATGAGAGATATGACTAGAAGAAGTAAGACATAGTTTAAATAGCTAGCAAGCCTGAAAAAAAAAAAGTTCATCTATAGTTCAAACAATAAAAAAATGAATAAATGAATGGAAAACCTTTATATGCAGAATCCTATGGACACGGGTAATCCAGAGAAAAGAAAAAAAGCCCTCTAAAGCATGGTCCAATTTGCTGCAGCAAGGGAAAAATTCCTTCCCGATCCTATAAGGCAACTGGATATTCCCTGGATTAACAATCTCTAGAGTTATTACCTATAAATGTTAATATTCAGTTAAATTCTGTACATTTAGGAATGCATCCAGCTCTTTTTTTAAAGCAATCAATTCTCCTGGCCAAAACTTGAGGGAGAAAGGAGAAGTACAAGAATCTTTTTTTTGCAGTTTCATACTTATCTAGGAGGATGCAGCATCTGTCCGATGCTGCATCTGTCCCGCGGTGCATCTTCACTGAGAACCAAGTCATCAAACATCGCAGATGGCTCGGTTCTCTCGGCTCAAAGAGCTGCTGTCAGACTGCTGTCAGTCAGCAGCTCTCCTGCTCTGCACCTCCACGATCACTGGAGTGGTGAGCTGTGGAGGGGCGGGGAGTGGCCATTTCAGCTGCTCGCTAAGACTGCCATCAGTCCAGGCACCTGGCGGATCCAGACTCCCAGAGTCGGGATGATGCGGTACCTGGACTGATCTGTGTGACATCAGCAGAGAGCGGACTTCAGACTGCTCTCTGCTGAAAACGGGTCATAGGAGTGCAAAATGAATTACACTCCTGTGACCCATAGGAGAAGCCCAGCCAAACAAGCTCAGGCTGGACTTCTCCTTTAATCCACATTTTCACAGCTTTTACTGTGAAGAAGCCATTACGTACGTGGAGGTTAAACCTCTTTTCCTCCAAATGTAAAAAGTGTCCCCTTATCCTGTGTAATGACCTCAAATTGAATAACTCTGCAAAAAACGTATTACATGTACCACATGTTTTTATACATGGAAATCAAATTCCCCTTTATCGTCTCTGCCAAAGAGAATGAAATCAGTTTAGCTAATCTTTTCCTATAGCTGAGGTCCATTTCTCAGTTTGGTCACCCTTCTCTGACTTTCCCCAACAAACCGGTGCCCAAAACTGCAAAGTGTGATGAGCACAGGGGGTCAGTTTCTTCCTATCCACATCTTGGTACAGTTCTAGTTGTTATATGGATATCTGAGTATTTTTTATTTTTTTTAACTACAGATCCCCAAAATGCTGTATATGTGGCCCAAATGGTAAAAAAATTACTGACACAACAGATAGTTATCCTGCAAAGCCTAAATATAGTTTGCCAAGTGAATGTGGATATTGTCACTTGACTCTGGCTGCATAGTTTTACTTGAACTATTCAAAATGAATCAATTTAAATAATAGGATTCAAACCTAAAGCGCTCAAGTTAAAACTAATGAATACAAAAAAAGATGACGACTTTTGCTTTTACTGCCTAGGACCAACCCACAAATTTACTTCATTCGTGGACTATACCTTGCCCAATAGATTATTGCAATTTCCCCAACTACGCTGATATTCTGAATAAATTATAAGTGCAGTAAAACAGAACAGGTAAACAAAATGATCTGCATCATATTGTAAATAGTGAACCCAATCTAACTGAAAGACAAGGAGACTATGACACGATATTCAACTGGTGAAAAAACTGTAGGGGATATTTACTTGTATAAAAGCCACTACTGACAACAGGTCCCTAGTGTATTGTTATGATTTGATGTCCTCATTAACACCATGTAGAAGGTACAGAGGAAGAGGGTCACCATACCATTTACTGGTGACATTTACTGAAAGGACGTTAAGGACAAACAATGCCCTCTACACAATGGAGCAAAGCCAAGAACAAATCTGAAATTCTCTATACAAATTATTTAAATCAGTTTTTACAATGAAATCTGTCTGTTCTTAGTGCTTCAACAGCAATAGGCACAAGTGCAAAAGAAGTGGAAGACATTTTCTGCAGGACGCAAGTGTGATTCAGTTGTTGTTAGAAAGTACATATTAGTTACTCCATAATGCAAAATTGCTATAACTTATATGTATGTAAATGGCCTAATCTACGAACATGAGTACGTTCGTAAAGATTTAAAAAGTTATAGAAAATGGAACTAGCTCTTTTCTCATCAAATGCTATCCATAGAATGTGAAAATATCCATACATTTCCTTTGGGTTAAGCATGTAATCAAATGTGATATGACTCATGCACAACAATTGAATAAAGAAGCATATGTGTAGAAAACTTTCCATAACTTTCAAGCCAAATTATATAGCGCTCTTGCATTATTATCATTAACAGAATAATGCCTTTATTTTTTGTGGTACCAAGCTTGTTTCTAAAATCAAAACTTTAGTTTTGGGTAATGTGTGGAAGGTTAATAAAACACATTAATATTTGACACAATTAGGGGACTTTCCAGGAAACACACATGCCATGCTAAATCAGTCCGCTCTATTTACATTTTAATCACCTTTGCAGCTAGATTAAACAATTATGTGTTGTACAATTTATCTGCCTACAAAATGGTAAAACTGTGGCAGGTTCAGAGGAATTTATTGCTTGAACCAATGAACAGCTGTCCTGTATTTTTGAAGGTTTCAGATTGGGGGCCATTAAGAAAGTAAATGTAGCACTGGATTCAGCTAACAGATTAGATCACTGCACAGAAAGAATGTCAGAACAGAGACACTCAGTTGGTAGGTTGGGTCTCATTAGTCAGATTAAGTACAAAAAGGCTGATTGTTTTTTTTTATCTTTACAAAAGCCATCCATTAAAAAAAAAATAATAATAATAATTCACATCCTCTGCATGCCAATTTATATACATTGCATAGATTTAGGCAAACCTCATTGGTGACTGTTGCTTTCTCCAACTATGTAGCTCCTAACCCTGGTTATTCCAGTAACATTCACAAAATGCTCAGTGTTTGGCCTACTATAATCACATGATCAGTCCCCGTGGGGTAATATGAAAAAAGCTGCATCCCTTTACATCTATTGGCCAGTATATTTCTAAAGATGAATGACCTACTTGCTGCAGTAAATCCTAGGACAGTACTGGGGATGCCCAAAAGTTTAACTCATACTTTACGAGATGATATGACATGACTGTAACCACTGTGCTGTTGACTTGTGATGGCAAATTTAATGTTTTGCAATCTCTCTGCATGGATAAGGTACCAGACAATACAGACTGGGATTTCCTTTTATTGCAGCAGGGAAGCAAAAAAAACAAGCCAAAACAACATTTTTAATTTTAATTGGAATAGGCCTTTAATTATCTGAAACTGTTAGACACCACTGCTATGTCAGAAACAAATGCAATGTTATAAGTGACTGTCAGAAACCAAGTTGTGTATAAAGAAATGATCAGTAGTTCAATATTACAAGAGACTTGAGTCATGGTCAGAACAGGATCATGGGATTTGATTTATCGATGGAAAACACTGACTGATCTCATTACTTGGAATCAGTTATACATATTCCCATTTACCATACAATAAACAGAGGTGAATTATTTCATATTTTACAGTTTATCATCATATTGCACTCCGTGGCATCAGCCTAACTCACCATATAGCAGATAATGTCTTAGGCAGTAACTCAACTAACACTGTTAAAGTTGAAAGAAAGCTGCCATTGCTGACATACTTAGGAAATTGTTACTTGTCTGGCAATCTCTGGCTTTAAAACTTTGAGACATTGACCTTCAGATAATAAAGGTGAGAACTTGGAATCTGCACACTTGAAATATACAAAATATTTGACTTTGAAGCATTTGGATCAGCAAGACAGCTATGTTACCCTAATTTCAGAACAAGTACTTACCTATTACAGGGTTTCTAGATGTTAGGCATTGCATTCCAGTTAAACTCAGAAAGAGCAAGTCTCACACATTCTGGATAACATGAACTACATGGGCTCTGGTATAAAGTTGCCCTTTGGAGACATGACAGAAAACATACTCATTGAATTTAATAACAAGTCAAAATCAACCCTGACTAGAAAACATAATTCAGAAAAATCTAATTTCTTATCTTGCAAAATCCATGTAGACAGGGACCTAAAGGGGGATATAAAAAAAAACTCTTATCTGTGCGATGTCGTCATTTATAGAAACAAGTTTGCCCACAGAGATTGAAAGACAAACTTTAATGCCATGTATCTTAAATAGAGAACTCACGCCAGCTGTGCCATCAATCCTAAGGAATGCTCTGTGTACTTTGTTTTCAACTAACTAAAAATGAACTGTAATGGTAATAACCATCTAAACTGACCATCCGGCTTGCTGAAGCACATACAGTATAACAAAGTACTACCGCACTGGATGCATGTCATTTCTCCTGTGTCTGCTTTTTAGTTAATTCAGTCCTATTCATTAAAACTTTCTGCCTCGCTATAAAAAAAAGCATAAAAGCGTGTATATCATACGCATACATTATACACAATATATATATATATATATCTCTATATATATATCGGCATACACAGTATATATAAAATAATGGGCAGTGTTTTATTTCCTACCCCAAATGTTCTCTGTGCTAATGTAATGAGGGGAAAGAAAAAAAGGAAAAAAAAAAACAAGATGAACATTGTTCACCCCGATTAAGTAAGAGCTCATTAAAGAGCTGTCAGTAACTCACTTTGAATATGCATGAAGCATATAATCAGATCGCGTACCGTCACTAGAGGAGAATACGGTAAGTACAAAGGATTGATTTAATTACTTGGAGTAGGCTATAGTGCTAAACCCGTCTTGTAACTATAAAATAAAAAGCAGGCTGCATTCTGGCTGTTTAGTAAAAGAATAGAGAAGAAAAGCCAATTTTGTCTATCCACAAAACCGAAAAAGTGGAGTAAAGATTTAAAAATGTTATTTATTTTAGCCTTCTGGGACTTATGATAATTTACCAATAAACTGTTAACCATCGTCTGAAAAAGACCAATATATTTTAATAAGTAACTGTAATCTACTAAGCAGGAAGCCTATAGTTTTGAAATTCGTCATTGTTCATTGTAGAAATTGTACTTTAATTCCAAAAAAATACATTCAATTTACAGGACCATTGCACTCAGGATTCACACAGCTGTTACCCAATATTCATAATTTTTTCTGTTTCAATATATTTATTGAATTTTCAGAATAAACAAAACTAGCTGACAATTTGCCCACACTGGGGCGGAGCTATAAAGTCACATTGAAGAACAAGTACAAATAGGCAATGTATAATATTAAATCAGCAAAGAACTAGCCAAAACCAAAGATTGCCAGTAGGAAAGTCAGAGCAAACATTGCTATTTTTGCCAAGCTGTCCTCTAAGGCAGTGGTCATCAACCCTGTCCTCAGGGCCCACTAACAGGCCAGGTTTGCAAGATAACTGAAATACATCACAGGTGATATCATTTGCTGCTCAGTGATTGCAGTATTCTAGTCTGCATCTCCCCAAGGTAATACATAAAACCTGGCCTGTTAGTGGGCCCTGAGGACAGGGTTGATGACCACTGCTCTAAGGGGTAACTATCCCCAATGACAAGACTCATCTGGCTAAAGAGTGGAAAAACAAAAGTAATGCTGCGTACACACGGTCGGAATTTCCGATGAAAACGACTGTGTGTATGCCCATCGGTCTTTTTCTGTCGGAATTTCCGACGGACTTTGGATTGCGAACCTGTTCTTAATTTTTCCGACGGAAAACCTATCGGATTTTCCGATCGTGTGTATGCAATTACGACACGCAAAATTCCGACGCATGCTCGGAAACAATTCGGCACATGCTCAAAAGCATTAAACTTCCCTTTTATAGTGCAGGCGAACGTTTAAGGCGTGGTGTTATTGACCGTCGGAATTTGGTGTAACCGTGTGTAGGCAAGACAGTTTGAGCGAAATTCCGTCGGAATTCCGACAGGAAAACCATCAGAGCTTTTTCCGCCGAGAATTCCGACCATGTGTACGCGGCATGAGAAAGTATTAGAGAGAAAAACAAGAAAGGAGAGGGCGCAAGAGGGAGAAAAAGGTATCACGGACAACACCTATAAACGACCGTAACTGGTCGGAGGTAAGGATGGGAAGCAGTAGCTTATGCAGGGTTCCCAGACTTTGAGAAACTTTGGGTGTGAATCCCTAAAAATACTGGACATCTGTTCATTGATCATCATAGCAATCAACCATGTTTTCACACCCTAGAAGACAACCATAGGAGTCTTTCAGGCCTGAGTTCTGGTAAGTTTGGCAGAGATCAATATTCGCACATTTTTATTCAATTCAATTTGAAACTGGTTTGAATCTTGGGTGAAAGCATTCTAAATTAACCCCTAAGTTTACATCCTTCTGGTTTAAAACAGTTTAACTTTTCGTTCACTTTTTAACATCTATTTGTACCAGTTTTCCCAGTATTGATCCAGAAATGGTTTAGCTACACAGATGCATGACTTGGTTACTGAGCAATCCAGTGTCTAATATCCATCATTAACTATGATGTTAAAAGTCTACACACAAACTACAAGGGAGTGGTATGGTACAGTTAATTGTCAAAACAAAACATAAGGCTGGAGTTCTCATTTAATAGAAAAAATTGTGTGCATCACACAAATACACTGTTATAAATACAAGGCAATAAGTTACTGTGTTTTTCACCTCTTGAAAAAAAATGTAGAATTTTTCTCAGTAAGTTCATGAATATTGATTTTTTTTGTTAATATCATGCTCTCTGAACATCAGCAACAAATTGCAAGTGCTGTTATCTGAAAAAGAAGGCAGTAAATACCCACCCTTTCCCACTGCCCTTGTTGCCAAACTTGAGAACTGGTCACCCAAAGGATAAAGTGGTGATATAAGGACAGAAGAACGAACTAGTGAGAAATGCAGTGGAGTCTAGGAGAATGGTACTCCCAGAAGCATACGTTTTCCCCCAGATTTTGGGGGACAAGTTCTATTGATCAGAGCTTTGTTGTTTGGCAGGGCAGACACCAGGAAAGGGAAGTATTTATAGACTTGCTTAGAGGTAACAGCAATTTTACCATAATTGGAACCACTTTACAAAGTATGTGCAATATCTTACAATACCTGAAAATGTTAGCTATGAACACCTAATAGACATGTGCAATTTGTTTTGGTCCGAATACAAATTAAGATTTTTTTTTGGGTCATTTGGAGATTCAGATGTATCCAAATGAAATAGTAAGTAACAAACTGTAACGAATTTAGTTAAAATCCATTAAAATTTATTTCGTCTATTCATTTTCTAATGAATTCCAACTACAGATACATAGAGGAAGAACGGGGATCTGCCAATGTAAACAAGGCAGATCCTCATTCTGATAAGGGACAACATTGAGATCTTCTGTTACTAGTGATAAAGGAACAGCGATCTCTGTATTGTCCCCATAAGCCCATCATCCAACACAGTTAGAACACACCCAGGGAACCATTTAACCCCTTGATCGCCCCCTAGTGTTAACCCCTTCCCTGCCAGCGTCATTTATAGCTTGATCAATAATTTTTTTTTAAGCACTGATCACTGTAATAATGTCACTGGTCCCCAAAAAGTGGTCAGATTTGTCCACTGCAATGTCACAGTCCGGCTAAAAATCGCAGATCGCTGCCATTATCAGTAAAAACAATAAAAAATAAAAGTCCATAAATCTATCCCCTATTTTGTAGACGCTATAACTTTTGCGCAAACCAATCAATATGTGGAAGAATACATATTGGCCTAAACTGATGAATACATTTGTTTTTTTATATATTTTTTGGGATATGTATTATAACAGAAATTAATATTGTTTTTTTTAAGAAAATTGTCAGTCTATTTTTGTTTATAGCACAAAAAATAAAAAACCGCAGAGGTGATCAAATACCAACAAAAGAAAGCCGATTGTGTGAAAAAAAGGACACTTTTGTTTGGGTACAGTGTCGCACGAACTCACAACTGTCAGTTAAATCGACACAGTGCTGTATCGCAAAAAATTACCTGGTCATTAAGGAGGTAAATCCTTCCGGGCCTGAAGTGGTTAATATTAGAGTTTGGAAATGGCAAGCCTTAACATATTTCAGATCCAGGTGGCCAGGTAAGGTATCCCAACAGGAGTTCCCCAAACTGAAGCTAGCCAAGTTTTAAGATTCTAAAGTTAAACGAAGAACAAAAAAATAATAAAAACGGATAAAGAGCAGGAAAGGGTGGGAAAGGATGGCAAGGGGAATGGGGATTCCCCTTCTGTGGCGCAAATCCAAACATTTCTTTCCAGTGTCTAGAAGTAGCCAATGGTAGTTGGGTCAAAGGTAGGTCTGGTATTTTTTGGTGGTAGGCAACAGTGGGAAGCTTCAGCTGGTGGCAGTATAGTGACAATCTGCATCTGGTGGCAGGCGACATGGCAAGTGACAATCCACATCTGGTGGCAAGTGACAAGCTGCATCTAATGGCAGGCGACGTTGCAAGTGACAAGCTGCATCTGAGGGCAGGTGACGAGGCAAGTAACAAGCTGCGTCTGGTGGCAAGTGACAAGCTGCGTCTGGTGGCAGACGACGGTGGCAAGTGCATCTGGTGGCAGGCAATGGCAAGTGCATCTGGTTGCAGGCAACGTGGCAAGTGACACGCTGCACCTGGTGGCAGGCGCTGGTGGCAAGTGACACGCTGCACCTGGTGGCAGGCGCTGGTGGCAAGTGACACGTTCAGGGTTCCCACTGATTCTGCATTATGGTGAGTTGAACTATTTCATTTTATTATACAATGTAATAATAGAAATAATGCACCAACACCAGCCATTGCCCCGACAAATTGTCAGTGAAAAAACGTAATCCCAGCCAGGGCCTTGGCAACATTTTCTTCCACGCAAGCCAGTCCCCGGTCCCAAAAAGGTTGGGAACCGCTGCTCTAAAGCTATTGAGTGGTTAAGATCCTGTTCCCAGAGTCTTGCATATGAGGGGAGGGAAAGTGGGGAGCAGGAATTCATGACCAAGTATAAGATGGATATTAATTTGGGCAGCCTGGGGTGTAAGGAGAAACATGCTCAAAAGCTAATTTTGTGTACTGAAACTGAATTTATTTGCAAGTGAGGATATACAGTGTCTAAACTGTAAATATTTGTAATAATCCTCTAATTGGAGAATGTTCCCGTAAATCAGATCATGAAGGAAATTGATGTGAGACAAGGAAGTGGTGGATATGCAAGAACCCATTGGTCATCTACCAAGAGAAGGATGTAGGGTTTTCAATGCACAGAGGAAAAGGGTTTTTGGTTATCAGCAAGAGGAGTAGGAAGGGGGACAAGAATGTACTTAAGTAGCAAACCAAGTACCATAGTTTTAGCTATGGAGCATCAGGGCCATGTGAAGAAATTGGAAAATGCAAAAGGAGTGTATTATTGGTCAGACCAAGCAGTAGGATGCACATCAGCCTTTTGATAGAAAGGTAAAAGATGTAGAGGTATAAAAATATAGTCAATTCTGCCAAAGCTTTGTTGGGGATTGGATAAATGGGTAACTTTCCAGATAAGAGGATGAGCCTTCCATCAGGTGTTCACTATATGTAGATGGAAAGAAAGAATTTGGTTTTCCTGGGAGGTGGACCTTTTTTTTAACCTTAATTATTAACTATGTACATTATATATACCGTTACTTTAATGATAAGATTTATTATAACGGTTACATTTTTTGACAAGTTTGTTGTGGAGGAACTAGTGAGGCCTGCGTAGAACTGTGACCTGTGCTACTGAATACCTTTGGGATGAACTAAAATGCAAACTGCAAGCTAGGTGGTCTCACGCAAAAATCATAATCTGACCTCACAAATGCTCTTTTGCCTGAACAGGTAAAGTTCAAAAAGACACACTCCAAAATCTTGTGGAAAACCTTACCACATGAGTAAAGGCTGTTATAGCTGCAAAGGAGAGACCAATTTCATATAAATGTCCATGGTTTCGGAATGGGAAGAGCAGCAAGCTTACATAGTAATGATGAGTAAGGGGTCCACAAACATTTGACTAAATAGTACTGTATTTATTGGCGTATAACACTCACTTTTTCACCATGAAAATCGGGTGCAAATAGCATGTGCGTGTTATATGCCAATACTTCAATTTTAGATGCCTTGTAGGGGACAGGGAGGGGGGCTGCATTGATGGCAATGGTGAGGCTGCATTGATGGCAATGGTGAGGCTGCATTGATGTGGACTGATGAGGCTGCATTGATGGCACTTGTGAGGCTGCATTGATGGCAATGGTGAGGCTGCAGATGGGCACTGACCCTTATATTGCTTCAAAGTTCCTTATTTTAAATTTATTTATTTTTTCCTGAAACTTCCCTCTTCAAATGAATGTGCGTGTTATACGCCTGTGCGTGTTATACGCCGATAAATACGGTATATGCCATTTGTATGAATATACACAGTCATTAAAGGTTATATCTTTCACAAGTCCTTTTACAACATTTTATTAAATATGATGGTTCTGTTCTAACAGAATTAATATTTACCCTTATTCCAAGAAACAATCTACCGGTATTATTTTTTAATTCTAGAGAGTTATGTGTAGATTCATTCTACAAGACTTACAAAAACTCATCTTAATTTCTCTTAAAGACACATTTATCATCAAATGCTTGATCAAGTCTTATTTGATTCAATTTGTGAGTAATCTTAAGTTGTGAAGCAGCAAATAACTGTTTGAATTAATTGTGAGCAGTGGACTTTAGTATGTGTTTCACTTTGGACAGTTGGTAAATAGACCTTTATTCAGTTCAATGGGGCATAGAAAGCAATTTACCCTACACGAAAGACACTATATTGTGTATGCCTGGTGTATCAAAATGGGTACCTCAGCAACCAATCTTCAGGCCTGAGAGCTGTCACATGGGGATAGTTGGAAGAATTTGGTTAAGGCTGTCCTAGACTGGAATTTAGGCAAGACAAAACTTGCATGGATTTGGGTGGTGGTGTAGCACAGGAAAAATGAGCATGGGTTGTTTATAGAGCAAACCTGTAATTTTGCCTAGTATGTTCAAAGTACAAGTTTATTTTAAAGCTGAATTACAGGAATTCAGCTCCTTTGTAAAAAAATGAAGGCACACTGAGTTAAGTCCAGCAAGGTGCATGACACCTCCTGGGCTTATCTGTATTATTTATATCTGACAGCTTTGTTGTACTCCCGGGAGACAGCTGTCGCTGTAGTTCTGGGAGAGCGATACTGATCTTTCTGAGCTCTGCATCTTAAATGGGAGAGTCACTGCAGCTGCTATTCCCACCCCTCCTGCCCATTCACAGAACTCTTTGTATTATGTGAACACATTTATAAAAAAATAAAGGCTTCTCTGAATGGGCAGCAGAGGGGAGGTGTGGACATAGCTGCTGTTTGCCGTTCGCCTCTCTCACAGCCAGAGTATAATTCTGAGCAGAGTAATAAACCTGTCAAATATAAATAATAGAGATAAGCCCAGGAGATGTCATGTAGCTCCTTGGACTTAACTCATAGTGTACCTTCACTTTTTAGAAAGTGGCTGAATTCCTCCTTAAATAAACATCCAGTGCCAACGTTGTGAGAAGATTAGATCAACACAGGACAGCACAATTTATAGTTATTGTTTAATCTTGAGCCCAGTACTTGCTTGGTTGCAAATTAATCACCACTTAAATATTGTTTAACATTGCACCCAAATTTTCCATGATCAATTTTTACTGATTTAAATGCAAAATAGAATGCAAAGTTACGCAATGATAACAACCAAGAAGAGACTGTATAGCAGTAAAATTTCCCTTCTTTATTTTACTGTCAAATGAACATTAAAGCGGAGTTCCACCCTAAAGTGGAACTTCCGCTTATCGGATTCCTCCCCCCCTCCGGTGCCACAATTGGCACCTTTCAGGGGGGTGCAGATACCTGTATAATACAGGTATCTGCACCCACTTCCGGGACGCATTATCCGAGCTGCCCCGCCTCTATCCGAGAATGCCCCGTTGTGTCTTGGGAAACACAGTTCTCAGGACACAGCGGGGACCAATAGAGGCGCGCAGCGCGACTCGCGCATGCACAGTAGGGAACCGGGCAGTAGGGAACCGGGCAGTGAAGACGTTGCGTCTTCACTTCCTGATTCCCTGACAGAGGATGGCGGCGGGGCAGCGAGAGACGAGAGATCGCTCGTCATCTTCTGCCGACACCGCTGGAACCTGGAACAGGTAAGTGTCCATTTATTAAAAGTCAGCAGCTGCAGTATTTTTCATGTGGCGCTCCGCTTTAAAGTGTATCTATGATTTAAATGTAAAATTAAATATTTATTTTCAGATTTCATTTAAATTATTTTTAGCCTACTCCTATTAATAGAAGCTATCTGAAGCTTGTAAATTTACTATGTTAAGAATCCCTTACATTAACTACCTTGAGTTATGCGACACATATTCACTATGCCCTGTGAATAGGCAATGCTGTGTCACATTTTACAGAGCCTGCCTTCTGAGCTACAGAGGTGCAGACAGGAGGAATTTCAGAAGGCAGAGTCAGTACAAGAATCAATTTTTTTTAAGAGTCCATCAGCGCACAAGTGCCTTCCAGAGTCTCCCAAGCAGCTAAACAGACCCCTCATGCCCCCTCATATACTCAGTTCAAAAAGTCAAGAGATTGTCCAGCACTTCGTTAACAATTATAAAAGGTGAGTATTATCCTGCAGACGACTTTCCAAGCCTCTTACCAGGTTTCTAATCCACTTATGCCAAATGTCCAATAAACTGTCAAAAACACCAACTGTTGGTCTTCTCCTTTATTCACCTTTGCTTCCCAAGTATTTTCACCCCTCATCACATGTGAAACCCAAAAGAAACTCATATAGTGTACTATTTTATAAACGCACGGAAACAAACATATCTATATTGTACTCACATGTGAATATACCAACAATAGTGCACCACTGGTGATGAAATGCTCCACATGCCACTTAGCCATGTAGCCTTTTATGAAATAATGAAGTTAAAACCAAATATAATTTCTTTACAGGTAGGTCAGCAGGTCAACATCCCTTAGTGTTCCTTCTCTTGGTATAACACATTAAATGTTCATTTTAAATTTAAAGGATAAATTCACCTTTATGAGCATGTTACACCCACAGTTAGGTGTAACAACTGCCTCCCGCTGCTCTGCGACAGTTGAGCGGAGGATCTTCTCCCCATACTTGCTGTCACAATTTCAAAACAGCACGGGGCTGCGCCCACATAGCCACTTCCTTCATTCACAATTTCCTGTGAATGAATGATCTACAAGCACCATAGACTGTGGCGGAAGACGGCTTGTAGTGCTCAATGAACTGCAAGGATGCTGGTGAGGCTCTTATAGTGCATTGAGTGTTCCTGCAGTTCAGTAACTGTCTGCCTGTATGAGAGGTACGGGCAGACAGCTGAATAAGAATCTGCAGGATCCTGGCATTTCATCCACGATCTGCTGATTGCGGATGCAATTACTTCAGCCCCAGAAGAATTTACCCCCTTCCTGACCAGGCCATTTTTTGCGATACATCACTGCGTCGCTTTAACTGACAATCGTGCGGCCGTGCGACATTGTACCCAAACAAAATGTATGTCCCTTTTCCCCCACAAATAGAGCTTTCCTTTGGTAGTATTTGATCACCTCTGCGGTTTTTATTTTTTGCACTTTAAACAAAAAAATTGCGACAATTTAGAAAAACAAAAAACAAAATATTTTGTACTTTTTGCTATAATAAATATCCAAAAAAAAAAAAAAAAAAATAATTCTTCATCAGTTTAGGCCGATATGTATTCATATTTTTGGTGGTAAAAAAAAAAAAAATTGCAATAAGCGTATATATTGATTGGTTTGCGCAAAATGTATAGCATTATAGATAAGTTATAGCATCTAGCAAATAGGGGATAGATTTATGGCATTTTTATTATTATTTTTTTTTCTACTAGTAATGGCGGTGATCTGCGATTTTTATCGGGACTGCAACATTGCGACGGACAGATCAGACACTTTTGACACTTTTTTGGGACCAGTGACATTTATACAGCGATCAGAGCTAAAATTAGCCACCGATTACTGTATAAATGTCACTGGCAGGGAAGGGGTTAACACTAGGGAGCGATCAAGGGGTAAATGTGTTCCCTATATGTGTTCCAACTGTGGGAGGAATGTGGCTGACTAGAGGAGGAGAGAGAGCATTGTTCCTACTTAGTAGGAACACACAATCTGTCTCCTCTCCCCTGACAGAAATGGGATTTGTGTGTTTACACACACAGATCCCGGTTCTCACTCTGTCACCAGCAATCACGGGTGACCGGTGGTCACCTCCTTAAAGCTACAGTGTCTTAAAGAGCCAACGTAAAGCTACGACGGCTCACGCAGGGGAGCCACCCTGCCGCAGGGGTTAAAGGCTGCAGTGTAAAAATAAAATAAAAAAAATGCGCATTTTCGTACCTGCATTTACAGTGCCTTGAAAAAGTATTCACATCCCTTGAAATTTTCAATTTTGTCATGTTACCACCAAAAACGTAAATGTATTTTATTGGGATTTTATGTGATAGACCAATACAAAGTGACACATTATTGAGAAGTGGGAGGAAAATTATAAATGTTTTTCCAAATTTTTTACAAATAAATATCTGAAAAGTGTGGCATGCATTTTTATTCAGCCCTCTTTACTCTGATACCCCTAACTGAAATCTAGTTGAACCAATTGCCTACAGAAGTCACCCAATTAGTAAATAGTAAATCAGTATAAATACAGCTGTTCTATGAAGCCCCCAGAGATTTGTTAGAGAACCCTAGTAAACAAATAGCATCATAAAGGCCAAGGAACACACCAGACCGGTCAGGGATAAAGTTGTGAAGTTTAAAGCAGGCTTAGGTTATAAAAAAATATTCCAAGCTTTGAACCTCTCATGCAGCACTATTCAATCCATCATCTGAAAATGGAAAGAGTATGGCACAACTGCAAACATACCAAGACATGGCTGTCCACCTAAACTGACAGGCCAGGCAAGGAGAGCATTATTCAGAGAAGCAGCCAAGAGGCTCATGGTAACTCTGGAGGAGCTGCAGAGATCCACAGCTCAGGTGGGAGAATCTGTCCACAGGACAATTATTAGTCATACACTCCACAAATCTGGCCTTAATGGAAGAGTGGCAAGAAGAAAGTCATAAGAAGTCCCGATTGCAGCTTGCGAGAAGCCTTGTGGTGGACACAGCAAACATATGGAAGAAGGTGCTCTGGTCAGATGAGACCAAAATGGTGCTATGTGTGACAGAAAACTAACACTGCACATTACCCTGAACACACCATTTCCACCGTGAAACATCATGTTGCAGCAGCTTTTCTTAAGCTGGGACCGGGAAGCTGGTCAGTCGATTGGGAAGATAGATGGAACCAAATACAGGGCAATCTTAGAAGAAACCCTATTAGAGTCTGCAAAAGACTTGAGACTGGGGCCGAGGTTCACCTTCCAGCAGGACAGCGATCCTAAAAATACAGCCAGAACTACAATGGAATGGTTTAGATCAAAGCCTATTCATGTGTTAGAATCAGTCACTCTGTAGATGTGCAAAGCTGGTAGAGACATCCCCAAAAAGACTTGCAGCTGTAATTACAGCAAAAGGTGGTTCTACAAAGTATGGACTACCATTAGGTATCGGGATGAAATCCTTGGACCCATTGTCAGACCCTATGCTGTTGCAGTGGGTCATGGGTTCCTCCTGGTGCATGACAATGCCTGGCTTCATGTGATGAAAGTATGCAGCCAGTTCCTGGAGGATGAAGGAATTGATAGTATTGAATGGCCCCCACACTCGCCTGACCTAAATCCAATAAAACACCTCTGAGACATTATGTTTTGGTCCATCCGACGCCGCCAGGTTGCACATGAGTCTGTTCAGGAGCTCAATGATGCCCTGGTCCACATCTGGGAGGAAATATCCCAGGACACCATCCATTGTCTCATCACGTTGTCAGGCATGCACACAAGCAAGTGGGGCCATACAAACTACTGAGTACCATTTTGAGTTGTTGCAATGAAATTTCAGCAAAATGGACTAGCCTGCTGCATCATTTTTTTACTTTTATTTTGGGGTCTTTGAATTCAGCCCTCTTATAGGTTGATAATTTTAATTTCTATCAAACGATGTGGCATCCTTTTATTCCTAAGACATTACCCAGTCCATATCAGTATAGATATCCAGCATTATATTTTCCCCATTGAGATCTGATGTGTTTTTAAAGTGTTTCTTTAATAAAAAATTTTGAGCAGCATATATAAATATATATATAAAAATATACACACACAGTAGATTACTATATATCTATCTCTCTCTCTCTCTCTCTCTCTCTCTCTCTCTCTCTCTATATATATATATATATATATATATAGTAATTAACTCTTCAGGCAATCTTTATGCAGCAAGCAGGTAATTTTCAAACTGAAACACAGCCAGCTTTATAAAAGAAAAAAGACAGGAAATAAATCCTAGCCAGTCAAGTATTACCTAAACGTATGCAGTAACCTCACTATCTGGCGGTAGGATAGACCCAGCGACTCCCAAAAATAAGTTTTAACAACCATAAAGAGTAACTAAACTCCCAAATATACTCACCTCTACCTAGCCAGCAATACAGTGGTTACATCCATCGCCAGCCATGGTAATCATTTTCCCGGTGCCAGCTTTTCAGCCTCTTGATTGGCTGGTGGGATGATATTATTTCATGCATGTGCAGAGAAGTCAGTCATTCCGGCACAGATGAACTGTGCCAGAAATACACAGCTCAGTGTACGGATCAACAGAAAACTTGAAGGAGTTGAATGAAAAATTAGTTAACCGAACAGTGGTATACATTCACATGCAATCACTGTTCGGAAATTTGCCATCCATGGGTCCTGCCAGCTGCCAAGTATATTACCTGACAGGGAAGATTCCTTTATTAACATTTAGAATGAAAGCAGGAATCTATTGGATTTCTCTTGTCCAGCCCTTTTTGATTTACGTGTATTGCTAGCTTTACTCACACTCTTTTTGCAGTTCTCACAGATAAGCTTCATGTGCCTCAGGACAGAGAGAGATTTTTTTCTACGGGCCCTTCTCTTAAATATCAGGTGCAGCAGTAATTAGAGGCCAGTGTGAACAAAACCTAGCTTGAATAAGTAACAAATGTAAGTGACATAAAAGTAAACTAAAAAATGGCAAGAATGAGAGAAATATACGTTCCCCTCACTGATCTCTCTATTTTCCTCTTCAGCATATCTGGAGTTTAAATTTAAAATGGCCATATATTGCAACGACCAGCGGCTGAAATGGCAGCTAACACATCAACGGCCGTGGAAACGGGGGCAGCGGAGTCCCCCACGGGAGCAGAGATCCTGGCGGCCATTACAGCATGTAAAGAAACCCTGACTACCAAGATTGATTCCCTAACTGTGGATGTCAGTCTCATCCGTCAGGATATGGATAAATTTAGATCCCGTATAGCGGAAGTGGAGGATAGGGTCTCCACGGTAGAGGATGTGGTTCGGTCTGATTCCAGGGAGGTGAAGGCCCTACAAATACAAGTGAAGGCGCTCCAGGAACGAGCCATAGACACCGAAAACCGCCTCAGACGCAACAATATTCGCATCCTTGGTCTACCCGAAAGAGCGGAGGGCCCCAGACCCGCCGAATTCACTGAACAACTGTTATCCACCCTGTTTAATCTGGGCGATACACCACCCACATTTGTGGTGGAAAGAGCCCACAGGGTCCCACCACTTCCCCCTAGACCGGGGGCTCCTGCACGTCCCTTCCTGCTACGCCTGTTGAACTACCGTGATCGTGACCGCATCCTGGCAGCGGCCCGATCCATGCCGGAAATCAAATATGAAAATGCCAAGTTGTTGTTTTTTCCAGACTTCTCCCAAGAGGTGCAGCAGCGCCGGAAATCATTCACGGATGTCAGACGCCGACTTCGGGAAAAGGGAATTCGTTTTGGCCTTCTATACCCCAGCAGGCTGAGGGTCACCGATGGGGACAACACCCGTTTCTTCGACACCCCTGAGGCCGCTGCAGCATGGCTGGATACCCGCTAGTGTCGTGACACCATCTGGAACTCTGAGTGCCGTGCAGCCGGCTGGGACCAGCCAAATACTTCACTCTCCTGACGATCCGCCTCTCGGTCCCTTGTTCACATTCAGCATTACTTGTTCTCTGCCCTTATGACCTGCACTGCTGCACCTCACCATCACCCTAACCCCTTATCCTGCATCCTCTGCCAATGGAACTGTGACCAGCTCCTCCTGTCTGAGGAGCTCCAGCAACCTGTATGCAGACTTTTGTCTTTGACCCCTACACGGGAACCCTTCCCACTGAATCACCCCCCCCCCCTCCACCTAGGTCCCGGTGAGGTCTTCTGCCAGTTACGGCAACCCCCCTTCCCCCTTTGTTTGGTCCAGGACGTGACCATACTAGCCAAAGTTAAAAGGGTTTACTGTTGGTAAGTTCTGGGTATAGGCCCGATCTGATCGCTCCCCAGTTTTTCGGGATGCCATCAGATGAGGGCAGGGCTGACACCTCGGTGTCATTACAGGTATTGTTTATAAGTTTTGTATATGTTTATGTTTATTGTCTTTTTTGGTCTTCCATTGGTCATGATTATACCTGGCGCAGGTCCACAGGGTTTTTGTTGCTCCTGAGATGTACAAACGCACCCGATTCAGTCCTCCTCTCTTCCCCCACCAAACCTCCACACAATGGCGGGACGTGACACCCCCACCTACAGTATACTATCCTGGAATGTCCGGGGACTTAATTCCAAGTTTAAGAGAGCAGTGCTCTTTAAGTACCTTAAATTACATTCCCCACATATAACAATTTTGCAGGAAACGCATCTTGTGGGCAACAAACTACTAGCATTGAGAAAACCATGGATCCAGAGAGCCTTCCATGCCTCTTATTCCACGTATGCCAGAGGGGTCACTATCTTAATCAGTAAATCCTTCCCATGTGTCATAGAACAGGTTCATACTGACCCCCAGGGAAAATACGTGCTAATAGTGTTTACTGTCTGGGGTATCCGCTATATTGTGGTGGGTGTTTACATCCCTCCGCCCTTCTCCTCCGCCACCCTATACACCATCCTAGAGAAAATTACTCCATACTGCCCGGCCAAACTGTTACTCATGGGTGACTTCAATGCCATTCTAGCCCCAGACCTTGACAGACCCGTCCCTCCTAAACAATTTTCCACAGATTTACTCTCATGGGCTGAGGCATTGGGAGTGTCTGAGGTGTGGAGATTGAGACACCCCACGACTAGGGCATACTCCTGTTTCTCCAATACGCATAAAACTTCCTCTCGCATAGACCTTGCCTTTGCCAACCCGACCATGCTGACAGATATACTCGACGCCTCCTACTTGCCCAGCGGACTGTCGGACCACTGCCCCCTACTCCTAAGCATTCGTTCTCCATCCTCACGTTCCTCGTCCCTTTGGCGCCTGGGGTCCCATTGGATCTCCCATGCGGACATAGCTGATGCCATTCCGCCACATTTGACAGAATTTTGGGATATTAACACAGGGTCCTCCTCCACAACTGTGACCTGGGATGCCTTCAAGGCTTTCACCAGAGGGCAATATATTTCCTCTATTGCTGGGGTCCGGAGGGAACAAGCTGCTACCACTACTATCCTACAGGCCGCTGCGCAATCCCAGTCCGATACATATGCCGCCGACCCCTCGGATGCACACTATGACTCCCTCAAGGCAGCAAAGCGCGAGCTACACCTCCACCTCACTGAGGTAACCAGACTAGACCTTTACCGGAATAGGCAACGGTTCTTTGAGCAGGGAGACCGGAACGGTCGCCTCCTGGCGATGCTGTCACAACATGACAATCCCTTGACGGTAATCCCCAGTGTGGTGTCCCCCTCGGGGGAATCGGTCTCTTCTCTGCCAGATATACTGGAGGCATTTCGCAAATACTATGCCTCCCTTTATACCTCAGTACTACCATCGGATTTCCAGCCACAAGACTTTGCACCCTGGTTAGACTCCTTGGCGTTTGGTTGGCTCTCTGATAAAGAGAGAGAATCCCTGGTGGGGCCGATTACCCCGGAGGAGGTACTAAAAGCGATAAGGTCCTTCCCTACCGGGAAATCTCCAGGCCCAGATGGACTCCCCATCGAGTTCTACAAGACTCATGGGGACCTACTGGCCCCAAAATTAGCCCAACTCTTTACCCATTGCTTGGCTGATGGTGCCCTTCCGGCTTCCATGAGTCATGCCCACATTATTCTTATCCACAAAGCACCTAAAGACCCCACATCCTGTGCCTCCTACAGGCCCATCGCCCTACTTAATACGGACTTCAAGATCCTCACTAAATTATTGACTATGAGACTACAGCCCCTACTCCCCTCTGTCATTGAGACTGACCAAACTGGCTTCATGGCCAACAGGGCAACAGACGTAAATTTACGACGCTTATTCACGAACATACACGCACAACATCTGAATGAGGGGTCTAGGGTGGTGGCCTCTCTCGATATTGAAAAGGCCTTCGACACGGTCGAATGGCCTTTTCTTTGGGAGATCCTCCGGCGAATGGGATTCCCCCTGGTCTTCATTGAGTGGATCAAGGTCCTGTACCGAGACCCCACCTCCGCCATCAAGCTGGGGGGGGGCCTGTCACAGTCCTTCCGTCTGTCCAGAGGTACGCGGCAGGGCTGCCCTCTCTCCCCGGCCCTATTTGCCATTGCGATGGAACCACTTGCAGAGGCCCTCCGCACCTCCCCCTGCGTTAAGGGGCTGCGGATTGGCTGGCTGGAGGAGAGGGTCGCCCTCTACGCAGATGACCTCCTGCTTTTCCTCAATGATGCGGGTCCATCACTAGAGGGTGCCCTACAGATTCTCAACTCCTTTTCCACAGTCACAGGCCTCAGGGTTAATTGGACAAAATCTCTTCTGTTCCCCATAGACCCAGCGGCCCGAGCCACAGCCCCTCCTAATATTCCCCTCCAATGGGTCGAGACCTTTAAATACCTGGGGGTGGTGGTCTCTAGACAGGCCTCTGACTACATACCCCTAAACCTGTCCCCGGTGGTTCAGGAGACACGAAAACGACTAAAGGCATGGGAATCATTGCCACTTTCATTGATGGGACGTATAAACCTGTTCAAAATGAAAATTTTACCCAAGTTCACCTACCTTTTTCGCCACTCTCCACAGTGGATACCTAAATCTTTCTTCACACAACTGCACCGCCTCCTCGCCTCTTTCCTGTGGGGATCCCAGTCTCCCAGATACAGCTGGACCACACTGATACGTCCGACCTCTCAAGGTGGCTTGGCATGTCCAGATCTTTATAAGTACTATTTAGCTACCCAGCTAGTTACGGCTGCCTGGTGGCTCAATCCGGACATCTCCAACCCAGCTACCCAGATCGAGACGGCGGTGCTAGGTTCCCTTGAAGCGCTCAAATTGTTACTCTTTCGAGGCCCTCGGGCCCCCTACCCACTGACACCCTCCATGCGCACCACATTGCGGGCATGGAGGGCAGGTCTACAAATAGAAAAATACCCTAAACGGGCAATCTCACCCAATGCCCCCCTTTGGCGAAATCCAACCCTAGAACACATTTACAAACTACCCGAGCCCCATGCCTGGACCAAATTTAACATTAAAACGGTGTCACAGATTGTCTCCAACCAATCCTTGGCTCCGCTTTCCAAACTTAACTCCGACTTCAATGTACCACTTTCCTATTTTTTTCGTTACCATCAACTCTCCCATGCTTTCAGTGGCCAATTCTCCAACTCCCCCCCTCAATTGATCCAATCTTCACTAGAGAACCTCCTTAGGTCAGATTGTGCAAAAAAACCCACCTCTCAATTGTACTCACATTTGATCATTACCTCTCTCCCAGCATTGGAAAAACTGAGAGCTAAATGGTCCCATGACATCCCCGATCTTGACAACGACGACTGGGACGACATATGGGACTTCCCTTTTAAATCCCTAGTCTCTCTGAGAGACCGCCTGATCCAATTCAAGATAGTTCACCGGGCATACTTCACCCCCCATAGACTACACAAAATGAACCCTGACTCCCCTTCTGGGTGCTGGAGGTGTGGTGGGATTCCAGGAGACTTCACCCATATCTTCTGGACCTGCCCGGCCATTACCAATTACTGGAAGGAGATTTTAGACTTTATCATGCAAATTACCTCCGTACCTCTCCAACAGTCAATGGCAATTTGCATACTAGGCCTGATTGAGCAACTAATCCCAACGGTAGCGGGACGCACACTTGTGGGACTCCTGCTGTTCTATGCCCGCAAAGCCATAGCTCTTAGCTGGCGCAAACCAACCCCCCCTCCTCTCTCCCTGTGGAAACAACTAATCAATAACAGCTTACCTCTGTATAAGGACACATACGCCAATAGAGGCTGTCCCAACAAGTACGACAAGGTCTGGTCTAAATGGTTGGCGGATTCCTCCTCTGCTTCAGAGGCCTCTCAGTAGAGCATGCATAATATAGCTCTCAAATAGGTGCCTGTTGTACTTAATGACTGTATCTGATGTTCTGCCAGCATATACGACTACTAACTAAAATATCCTGTGACCCAAGGAACTGTGCTGCTATATGAGCAATTACAATCTATGCTATGTGCCTGCTAGCTATGACACAACTGTAACGCGGTCCCCGTAGGGACCACGTTGATGACATGTAAGACCAATGTATGTTCAACTGTTTGTTTTCTTCTTTTGTTTTCTCTGTTATGCTCTTTTAAACTCAATAAAATATATTTAAAAAAAAAAAAAAAAAATGGCCATATATTCATAAATGTCACTAGAAATAATCACATTCATTGGAAATCATATTACAAGCAATAACGTTTCATATTCCATGCACTGTAATGGGAAAATAATTTGGATCATGCTGCAATTTCCTTTTGAGCAAAGCTAACATTTACCTACAAAGTATTGTGATCTTTAACACTACTTCCTCGTACAGTGTGTACAGTGGGTGAAGCTTTCACACTGCCTTACTAATGCTTTACACAGAGAGAAAAATATGTAATGAATCTAAACCAGCCTCTCAACCAGGGTTCGGCGAAACCCTAGATTTCTTCCTGAAGTTGCTGGGGGATCCTTGAGCAATTGCAGAAGCAGATTGTTCTCCTACATTATCACTGGCACCAAAGCCACCTGAAAAAGCCAGCAGCATGGGACCAATGCTTCTCCTATACCTACTGGCACCAATGATTATGTTGGCTGTCTGTAAGGGTGGCTCCCTTCCTACTGACCACCAATTTTAGAGCATTCTTCCCAACAATCACCAATGAAACAGGGCAGTCTTTTTACTGACCAGCAAGGTAATGTGGCTCTTCTTCCACTGACCACTGGTGTAGAATGTCTAATACACTGTGAGCTGCAGACATAATAATTGTTAGAAGGGATTCCCTGACACCAAAACTATTTTAAAGGGTTCTCTACAGGTAAAAAAGTGGAGAAAGGTGGTTTAAGGTTCTAAAAGCTGGTGGAGGCATGTTAAAACTACTTCAATGACATACTGGGGGTTATTTACAAAAGGCAAATCCACTTTGCACTGCAAGTGCACTTGAAAGTGCAGTCGCTCTAAATCTAATGCTGCGTACACACGATTGGAATTCTTGTCGGAAAAAGCTCTGATGGTTTTCCCATCGGAATTCCGCTCAAACTGTCTTGCCTACACACGGTCACACCAAATTCCGATGGTCAATAACACTGCGACATACAACACGTTCAACGGCACTATAAAAGGAAAGTTTAATGCTTCCGAGCATGCGTCGAATTGTTTCCGAGCATGCGTCGGAATTTTGCGTGTCGGAATTGCATACACACGATCAGAATTTCCGATAAAAAAGTTTTTCCGCCGAAGAACAGGCTCTCAAGCTAAAGTCTGTCGGAAATGCAGACAGAAAAAGACAGATGGGCATACACACGGTCGGAAAATCAGATGAAAAGCTCCCATCGGTATGTTTCCATCGGAAATTCCGTCCGTGTGTATGCCGCATAAGGGGTAGATCTGAAATGAGTGGAAGCTCTGCTGATTTTATCATCCAATCATGTGCAAGCTAAAATGCCGTTTTTTATTTTCCTTGCATGTCCCCCTCAGATCTACAGCGACTTCACTTCCAAGTGCACTTTCAGTGAACTTTCAAGTGCACTTGTAGTGCAAAGTGGATTTACCTTTAGTAAATAACCCCCACTGTCTTACTTCAGCCCAAACACATCATAATTACTTGCACAGAGTAACAATATGACTATGTGTAAACTCATACTAAATAGGCAAATTGCTGAATGTAAAATATTGCACCTAAAGGAGCCAAACTCTAATGAAAAGATAATTTTTTTTATTTTTGTAGCTCTGTACAGCATATGAAAGGATTAAAAGCACAGTATCGTTTTAAGTGCTTTCTGTATTGGCACAAAGTGGAATTTTGGTCAGGTTTTAAATGTTGTCCGAGTCTCTCACTTTCAGTTCTGCCTGCCATTCATATCACCAAAAAATTAAGAGGTGTTCCCATTGGAGGGATTTATGACAGGGGTTCCAAAACTTCCTAATTTTAATAGAAATGTGTTTTTATTGATACCTTTGCCCCAGTTGGAGGATCACCGTTTGTGCTCATCTGACACTTGAAACAGACAGAAAGTGGAGAGATTTTGTCTAAAGAACAGGGAAACACTAATATCCCAAACAAGAAAAACAACTGTTTGAGTTCAGCTTTAAATACTCTGAATAACATACACTTAAAATATAAGTAAATGAGCGGACAGTTTTGTTTTAACCCATTTACAAGGATAAGCGTGGCCTTCAGAAGACCTCCCCCAAAATAAATAAGTAAATAAATCACCTGGTATGGACACAGATGGTTTGACAATACAGCTGCCTTCACTTCGTATGGGGGACAAAACATAGAAACCTGCATTTTAGCACTTATGCTCAACAGGCACTTAATGATATGAAATAATGGAAACAGAATCCCATCCTTTCTAATAATCTTGTGACAAAAGCTAGAAAAGACATCATCCCATTAACTAGTGATCTGAACTGCTAATGCAAAGTACTTCCTAGTGCCTTTTATGTCCAATGTGGCTATTAAAAAAAAATCTCACTAGGCATTCATTGTGAATACCAGACTCATTCATCTTTTATCTCCATCTCTTCTGAGAGCTTGAGTGAGGCTGAAGGTGTCATTGATATGATGAAGTGGAAATTATTCAGAATTTCACTCATATTTTCCTCATCACGCTAATTTACTTTTGCGAAGAAAAAAAAAAAACATTTTACCTCAGTTGGGAGTGTTCAGAAACAGACCCCTGTTGTATGCCTTTTTTTTATTTTTTTATTTCAGAATAGTCGAGTGCGTCAATTGAAAAGCATCAGGGCCCGGACACAAAAAGCATTCGAAATTCTCATTTAGTTGTCTTTATTTTGCTAGCGCCATGTGGTCCTTGAAGATGTAGAAAACACGGGAAGCTAAGTAAAGATCAGAACAAGCTCATTAGCATTCTGACCAAACTGGAGAGCTGGAGATGTATAGTTTGGTTCGTTTGTCGTTTTGAAAGCTGCCGGTGGTAAGCTTTTCTGTTTCATTGTGCTTTTGTCTTTTTGGGAGTTTTTTAACGCAGCAGGGTGTTTGATAGCTCCTGGGCTGCACAAGGCATTGTGGGAACCTCCACTGAATGGTCAGTGTATAGTATCACTATAGTGTAAGTCACAAAGTTTACCTCCTTCCATTTACCACAGAAAATTTACATCAATTTATCCCCATCGCCTGACGCGGTCATTGGTGACCTTCTCTAACACCTGGATTAAAACATCATGAATAAAACTGCAAGTGAGCTGATTGGTTACCAGGGGAGGAGGGAGAATCCTGTCCACTGCCATTTCACATCAAAGACGACACGATAAAATAATTTAATTAAAGTTTCATTATTTACAAAGAGGCAAGGGATGAACTTGGAAAAAGATAGACTTGATTACGACTCGGGCAAAAAAAAAAAAAAAAAACATATTGTTAAACAACTACATCTCAGTTCTACAAAGGCTCGAGAAATGACAGCACTGGTGAGATCAGTTTATGCTCCAGAATTATGTAAATAAGGAACTACCTCTTAGAAGGCATCTGCAAGTTATTATTCTGCGCATTTGATTTTCTTTTTTTTTTTTTTTTTTTACAAAACGTACAGCTCACTTTGATGGCTTGTAAAGACTACATTAATGTTGACATCCTACATGAATGTCTCCAAGTTCCAGTGAAATGGATAAAAGTCTTTTTGGATGAATTTATCTGCTAAATCCTTGTGGCTGCCCTCCTATCTTGGATGATGACCCAAAAGAATGTCAACAGCTCATTTCCCAGAAGGCTGCTAAGAGTCACTATGCAAGTCATAATCTTCTCACTCTTAGAACTGATTCAAACACTGCATTTTGCGAGCTGGTAAAATGGGAAAGAAATAGTAGCTCATCTCCTGACTTCCCTGATAAAACTGTTTGCATTTGTGCCTTCAGATTTATTTCATGCCATAGCACTGCCAGGTTTATGCTTATGCAAATAAACTGTTCAAATAATAAAACGTCTCAGTGCTAATTAACAGTACAGTTAACACTTGGAACCCAGAATGCAACACTGAAAGAAAGCTCAAGATACATTTAAAAAAAAACATTTAGGGATTTTGAGATTTGTGTTAGTATAGGAACAAATGTAATGCAATATACAGAAAACTGGCAGAGGTGGAAATTTTTGGATGATCCACCCCGCCCCAAAGAAAGCATAGCTAAAACTGGTTTTGCATTTTCAGCTGTTGTCTAGGTTATGGGATATATACTAAAAGGTGTACCTGGTGTGGGACAAGTGAATGGAAGATCTATTTTCTGTCCAACATTCACATATAACCCTCTTGTATTGAGTTGTATTGTTTCTGTATTGTCTCCCTTAATGTTGTAAAGCGCTGCGCAAACTGTTGGCGCTAAATAAATTCTGTATAATAATAATATATTAACAATTATAGCAATGCATATTCTACTTGAAAATAATCAAATTGAACAGTGCACTGTTCTCTGAAAATGTTAAATATTGGTGGCCTGCAAAAAATATCAATACTATAAAATAAACAAAAAATAAAACAACAACAAAAATGTAAGTACTGCTGTTATCTCATCATTGGTGCTGGGGAATAACCATCAATTAGGTCCAGAATTTGGACTCGGATCACAGACTTTTACTCTAATATATTTTATTGTCAATATCAACCACCATTCATCTTACTGAACTTGTCAAAATCTCAAGTATTACATAATAGGAGTCCAAGGTCTATGGTTACTATTGATTAAGTAAATCACCGTTCTACCAAACCATTGAATTATGCCATCGAAGTATAATGAATCGCACAATAATAGAAAAAAATAACACTTTACAAGATGATTTTTAAACTTTAAGTTCACAGAACACTCAAATCGAAGGTTACCAAATCTACTGAGAAGAGTGTCACTGATAAAATACCCATGGGTTAATTTAGTGAAGGAGTAAAGCATGTTCAATTTGCTACGTGAATTTTCACTTAAACCATCCACAGAAGGTACAAATCTTGGCCGGTTTAGCAGGGCGATTGTACCCAAGTGGATCCATCGGATGACTTGGGTACAACTAGCATGTTGGATTTTTATAAGCGATCATTGCCAGAAGCTATAACCGCTAGCAATAATCACTGTGTTCTCCCAGCAGGGATGGCTCCCTGCGCCCCCACCAGGAGAATACAAAAGCTCCACAGTGGGGATTTCCCCATCAACACTGATTGTATTGATGGGGGAACTCAGCGACTTTTTTCCCCCTAGAATCCATGATTACAAAAAAAAATTGCATTATGTATGGCCTGCCTTAGATTAAATGTGGTGAAGCTGTGCTGACTTCGATTGTCTGAAATCAAAATTTCATTTTTTTTTAAACGAGTGAGCATGCAGCATATTATTCATGCATAGTTAATATTCCCTCTGAAAATAACTGAATTCTGGCCATATAGAAAATCCAATCTGGTCTACACTTACATATCAATGAAGCATCTTTTCACACAACCTATACCAACCATGCTAAAATTACAAAGTTTACCCTAGAATATTGTATTTAAAACAGGATGCTTTATATGTACATTTCCCACAATCATACCATTCTATAGACAAATGGCTTCCTACTACTTAATTTGCAGAGTGTCTTGTGACTCCTCTAAGCCGCCGTTAACAACGCCCCCCCCCCCCCCCCCGCCACAGCTATGCTGTAAATTTAAACCAAAAGTATCCAGAGGTTCCCAAAGAATAGAAAAAGGAAAATGTAAACATTAGAAATACAGTAAAACCTTGGATTGAGAGTAACTTGGTTTGAGAGCAATTTGCAAGACAAGCAAAATTTTTAAATACATTTTGAATTTCTATACAAGCGATGTCTTGATATATATGCAGTGTCATGTCACAACTGAGTATAAAAGAGAAGAGAGGCGCCTCTAAGTGTAGCAATATGGTTACATTTAATGAAGGTACAACATTTAGGCTCCATGCACACTGGAGCTCAAAAAAAGCTTTTTCAGGACGCCAGATTGCAAAAACACTGGTTGAAAAATGTGATTTTAACAGCGTTTTTTTAGCGTTATGCCCCGTACACACGGTCGGACATTCTGACCACAAAATCCATCGGATTTTGTCCGAAACTTGTGTTGCACACACGCGGTCGGACAAAGTTGTCGGAAAATCCAATCGTTCCGAACGAGGTGACGTACATAACGTATGACGGGACTACGTAGAGGCCAGTATCCAATTGCTTTCGTCTCCAAATTTCTTCTAAGCATGCGTGGCACTTCGGATTTTGTTGTTGGAAAATTTTAGATCCTGCTCTCAAATTTCTGATGGAAAAAGCCCGCTAGAGCCGACACACGATCAGATTTTCCGACAACATAATCCGATCAGACTTTTTCTATCCGAATTTCCGACCATGTGTACGGGGCATTAGCGTTTATGGGCGTTTTTACTAAAATCACACAGAGGACACTCCAAAAATCACACAATGCATTCCCAAACTCCCACAATGCATTGAAAAAATAGAACGTCGAACACTAATTAACGCGCATTTATCGGCGTTTGGCGTTTTTTTGTGGTCAGAAAAACGGCACTTTGAATGCAATTTTATGGCGTTCAGAAAACAGTCCATAAACTCCACTGTAGATAAAAGCTAAAAAACTTCCATGTGTGGACACATAGGATAACAGAGTGGAGTTTATGGGCTGTTAAAAAAAATGCCCAAACTCCAAAAAACGGCCGTTTATGAGCTCCAGTGTGCATGGAGTCTTAGCAACTCACATGGTTGATAATTAAAACAGGCACCTCTAAGTATGCAGGCATCAGGGGTAAAGTTGTCCACATAGACCATCCTCCTCACTGCCATTGACGTCATCCCTTCCATGCAGCGCTCCACGAACGGTTCAAGCCTTGCTTTCATATCACTAGTCTTCCCGGTCACGATTGCAGACTGACATTGGTGAAAGCCGGTGGTGCAGAGGCTGGTCTATGTTGACAGCTTTACCCCAGATGCCTGCATACTTAGATGTGCCTGTTTTAATCATCAACCATGTGAGTTGCTAAATGTTGTACCTTCATTAAATGTAACCATATTGCTACACTTAGAGGCGCCTCGCTTCTATTTTATACTCTGTAGCTCCTGCTGGATTTTGCTTCTAATCCCCTTTGTGGATGGAAATTTTATGGTTACACAACCCATCACATTGCTATAATCTTTTTATATGGACTATAAACTGAAGGACTTGTGAATAAATGGTTGTGGAACGAATCATCTGAGATTCTATTATTTCTTATGGGGAAATTAACTTTTGATATTAGAGTGCTTTGGATTACAAGCATGTTTCCGGAATGAATTATGCTTGCAATCCAAGGTTTTACTGTACGGATTTTTAGCATGGCTCCCCCTTACCCTGCTGCCCTATACACCAAACCACAAATGCCATAAAGTAATTATGAGGGTATAATAACAACCTTAAATACCACTAATTCATTGCATTCAATGGATTCCAATTTCAACTACCATCACATCACTTTTTGGATTGAGTTTGTACATTCCTTCCATATTTAGGCTCCATGCACACTGCTGCTACTACTGGAGTTTTGCATTTTGCCTGTAGAAGCAGCTCAATGTTATCCTGCACATTAGGACGATTACAGGCATATTTTGAGCTCAACGTTTAAAGGCAGGAAAAAAAACCTGGTTTGCGTTTCTGATTAGAGTTTTCTCGCAGAAAAAATGCAAAACTCCCCTAAACTATGTACAAAAAAGGATCCAAGTGAGTGTTTTTTTCCGCCAAAGGAACTGGCATTTTTTTTTAAGCCCAGTGTGTATGGAGCCTTACACCCCAGATTTTCTGAGTTTTCTGCATAACCCAAAATTACGTAGTGCTTAAATTTTGTGCATCTGAGCTTCTGACTTTTAATAATCGGACACTTAGCTGTCCCAGGGTCCAGCGATGCAGGGGAACAAAGCCCTGCTTGTTTCCCCCTCCTCTCTGCGGCGCCGGCATTGTAACTGTGGGTGCCCCGCTGTAGCTTCACACCTGGTCACCCACTGCGCATTTGCGAGCTGCGCCACGCGCTGTGACTGGCCGGGCAATCATCTGGGACCTGTGAAGTGTCCCAGATGATCGCCGAGAAGAAGGGGGGGAGAGGTGATCTCCCTTCCAGTGCCATGGTGCACCGGGAGAAAGTGGGAGCTGGGACCCTCTGAAAAGAGGGTACCCGCTCCCCCCTCAAAAAAAATGACAAGCCAAATGTGGCATGTCAGGGGGACACCTTCCTTAAAGCGGAAGTTCCATTTTTGGGTGGAACTCTGCTTTCAGGTGATGCTGGAGCTACATTTAAATGGGTAGAGAGAAACAGAACATGTAAAATAAATTGGACAAGTAAACAACCAATCACTACATAAAAAAGATATGACATGACACAGCCCATTATCTTAGCCCATCTGGTTCTTGATTTACATAAAACCATTGATGTGGGTAAAACATAACTTATGTCTTAACACTACTACATAATGTCACTGAAATATTGGAAAAAATATATAAGTAACAGAATGTCCTAAATATTAGGTGAATCTTTCATAAGTGAGGCAATTTCACATACACTGCAAAACTCCAATAATCAAATTTTTAAACGTTTGCTGCTATTGTCCACTAATCAGCAAAGGTAAAAGTCAGAGGATTTAGAACCTTTGGTTAAAATTGTAGAGAACAGACTACTACCCGCCTAAAGGATATAAGTGGAATCGGGCAATTTGACATACTGCTCTGTGACTGCATATTGCACAAATTATTTGCTTTGGATGCACAGAGGGTGGATTTTTTAACACCAATCTGGATTCTCATAGTTTTTCCAAACATGATGTTGCCTTGCCTAATTGGAGAATTCCTGCAAGTCAAACTGCTCTTTTATACAGTAGGTTTATAGATCTCTTTGAATCCTTAAATACATTTTTAAATGCAAGCATGATGATAGCCAACATAAAAATTACAATCTAATAAATTGTATCCAAACACCTTGGGGATATGGGAACCCAATGATGAGGATATGAGAATGGATCGGGAATAATTGTTATGAAACCTAAATAGGACTCTCTGCATGATTGAACCTGAAATCAAAGTACAAAAATCAACTTGCTGACTGTATGTGTCAAAGAAAATACAGGTAACATTGTCATGAATTATGCCTTGATTCTATATTTTAAATGCACAAGAACAACAACAAAAATCTCACTAACTGTAGCTAGACAGTGTATTTGTTATATGCCGTTTTTATATAAAAAAAAATATGATAAAATACTTTTTATTTTCTTTCAGCTTTCCAAATGTACAGTAAAACCAAGGTTTTAACATATTTTGAAGTCATACTGGTACTCAATAGGACTGTTGATTATGAAGAAGGGGTGTGAGGACATGCTAGCCTAGTAAATAAAAAGGTTAAGAACTCTATTAAAGACATTAGACATCAGTCTATCATGAATGCTGCTGCCAGACTTATCCACCAACCGCTCAGTGTCTGCCAACCCTTACCTCCAATCCCTACACTGGCTCCCAATCACCCAGCAAATTAAATTCAAAATACTAACCACAATATACAAAGCCATTCACAACTCTGCCCCGAGCTACATTACAAATCTTGTCAAAATCCAAATCCAAATATTACCCAAATTGTCCCCTCCGCTCTTCTCAAGACCTCCTACTCTCAAGCTCTCTCGTCTCCTCCTCCCATGCCCTTCTCCAGGATTTCTCCAGAGCCTCTCCCATCCTTTGGAACTCGCTACATCCACCTGTCCGGCTATCCCCTACTCTTGCTACCTTCAGAGGATTCCTGAAAATGAATCTCTTCAGGAAAGCCTATCACATCTCCAACTAATCTTCTACCACTTCCATCAGCTCATTCCCCACAGTTACAACCTTTTGTACCACCTGCCCCACCCTATTAGATTGTAAGATCTTCTGAGCAGAGTCCTCTTAATCCTCTTGTATTTTATTGTATTATAACTGTATTGTCTCCTTTTTATATTGTAAAGCGCTGCGTAAACTGTTGCCGCTATATAAATCCTGTATAATAATAATAATTTAAACAGGCACATTGTACTGTTGTATGTTTACCCACCTCAAGCAATAGGACTTTCATCAGCTTTGTAAGAATAAAAGATGATTACTAACTGGTTCTTATAGAATAGTGAGCTCAGGAATATCAAACAAAATTCACCTTTATCCAAGTAAAAATTTATGTTGGGTCAACTCCTTCTTTTAGTTATAGATAGCTTTGCAAAAAGGACAGTATATACTTTTGCTGAATATCTATTGCTGTCCTTTACCCCGTTGGGGAGAGTTCACCTCTCTGTGACAACCTGTGGCAGCAGGATAAGAAATGAGGGGTGCAGCTGAGACATTTTCTTAATACTTTAACCTTTCCAGATAGTTATGTGTGTAATTTACACCATTTGAAGAATATTGTAATGGGAGTGGTCTACTTCCACAAACCCTCTTAAAGATGTATACTCTGTTTGCGGCATCTCTGGAGAACTTCCAACTGCCATTTTTTGAAGGCAGATGGATTTGAATAGAACTTTTTCGAAGGAGCAGTGTGCAAATGTAGTACACAATATATTTGAATCTTCAATTTGCACGAAAATGCAGGAAACAAACGTTAAGATCCTGTCTCAGTGGTACCGCACTTTTCTGCATAGATGCTACCCGGATATATCCGATAGCTCTTGGCGCTGTGGGGAAGAGAGTGGGACACTATAGCATGTCTTCTGATCTTGTTCCAGAATTGAGGGTTTCTGGAGGGAGGTATGAATATTTATACAATAATTTAGTAATCAGGAGATCCTTGAAGACCCGGCTTTCTTTTTATTACATGACTCCAAAATCCCGGCTAAGACGTATAAGGAATCTATTTTATGTCATCTTTTGAATGCGGCTAAATCTTGTATCCCACTTACCTGGAAGAAAACATAACCCCCAAAAACAGTTTGGTTTGGACAGCCCGGCAGAAACGAGGGATATATCTGAAAACATGGTCCTTAAAAGAGTAGAGGAGTTGAATTGTATGAAAAACTGTTTGGTTTGGACAGCCCGGCAGAAACGAGGGATATATCTGAAAACATGGTCCTTATGGAACCTGTTTATTAATTCAAAGGAGGGAAGAACTCAGAGGCGAGTCCTAATAATTGAAGAATTAGAGAGGCTGTCTTGATGCCGTCAGACCGGGACTAGTTACCTTAGGGAATGAGCTTCGGAGGGGTGGCTTCCACCTTTTTTGGGGTTTGATATGGTTGATGGTTTGATATTTATGAACTATACAAGAAGACCCCCTGAAATCCAGGACACTTTTCAGGATCCTGGATATGGGGTTGTGTTTCTGAGTACGTGACCAAGGGGAGAAAGTAGTTTTGGATGTATTGGCTAGATATAGTTTTTTTTATGCTTTAGGAAGTTGAACCTGATGTATATGAGATAGTTATCAATACCTATAAATGATTTTGTTGTAAACTGTATTCATTGATCTTTTCCAAATAAAAGGTATAATTGAAAAATTAAAAAATAAGAAATGAGGGGAGTAGTTATCACCAGAACAGAAAGTTACAGACTGTAAGGCTGAGTTCCCACCTATGCATGTTGTGGTTGATGCATTACCCGGTGCATTTTGCATTTTTTTCACACTCGTTCTTGAGAGGTCTGTTGTCATGTGGCAGAAACCAGCAAAAACAAAACAGCTTTTCCACTGATGGAGCCAAAAACTCAACCTGCTGCGGGCAAAAAAGTCCCTGACCCTGTCCAAAAAATGCACAGATGTGACTGTAGTGAGTTTCTGCAAAACTGCAAAATGCATAGGTGTGAACTTAGACTAAAGCCCCATACACACGCTCGGACAATCCGCGGACCAGGTCGGTCGGACTTTGTCCGACGTACTTTGTCCGATGTTGTCGTTGCGTACACACGGTCGGACTACGTTGTCGGAATATCCGGTCCGGAAGAACGTCGTGACGTAAGTCGTCGTCCACGAGATTACAAAAGGGAAGTTCAGCACCACGTCAGGCACCCGTTGGGCTCCTTCTGCTGATCCCGTGTTTATCGAGAGTTAGTGGAAGTTTGGTGACTTAAGATTCGCGCTTCTCAGTTTTCTGACTCAGATCGTTACTGCTCTTCAGTTTGTGCTTGTCGTGCGTATCTGTTTATTAGTGCGTGTAGTCAGTTCGCATTTGTTGGTCATTGCGGCCTATATCTTGATATAGGACGCTTTGATTTGCACTGCTTATTGTCTGCTCGTTGCTGGTATTCACTTCGTTCTTTCAGGCCTTGCTGTTTATCGGTGCTTTCTGTTTGTCCGTTCTGACCAGCCGACCTTTTGTGACCTTCTGAGCGATGTTTCCCGTGCGTACTCGTCGCCGAGTTCGTGCTGTACGCGGAATTGGTGTCGGGCTTTTAGCTTTGACCCAAGACCCGTCCATGAACAGAGTGATGAGGAGTATGTGGACCAAGAATTGGTTGCTTCAGCGTGACCAGTTCTCGCACATGCCTTTGCTTCGTGAGATCCGGGAGAATAATCCTGATGATTTCAGGAACTTTCTCAGGATGACGGACCCCGATTTTCACCGTCTTTTGGCTTTGCTGACCCCCTTTATCAGCCGGCAGGATACCTGCATGAGACAAGCCATTACTCCGGAGCAGAGGCTTGTTGCCACGTTGAGGTACTTGGCGACAGGGAGAAGTCTTCAGGATTTGAAGTTCTCTTCAGGTATCTCTCCCCAGGCCCTGGGAATCATTATTCCAGAGACCTGTTCTGCCATCATTCAGGTCCTGCAGGAGGACTATATTAAGGTAACATTTCTACTTTACTATTCCCTTCTATGTATGCTCTGTTTGCTAATGACTTGTATTTTTGACCTCCTTCCCTAATTACCATGATTGCAATATGTTCTAATATGCTGTGCCCCTTTTCTCCTTCATGCATTTTTCCCTTCACTTACCTCACCAGCATGCTCTTCTGCCCCAATAGACACCTATGGCCTACTCACTTAAGCAATGTCTTTTGTCTGCTGCATAGTATTGTTTGCCCCAAAACACCCCCTAAAATATGCACAAATGTTTGCTGTGTGGTTTACTTCATGTAGAGCCCCCTTTTTTTGTTCTTTTGGTGGGGGGGGGGGCAAACTCATTAGGAACCCCCTCCCCCAACTGCTCTGTCAGATGGTACCAATCCTTTATCTGCTGGCTTTCCCAAGGTCCATACACACTATATACCTACCTCTTTATAGTGCGCATCTTTAGGGATGAATTCAGCAAAGCATGTAGTGCAAGGGACTGCCTCCATACATTCCATTTCCTATTTTTTTGTCTTCTTTCCCTCCTATTAGCTTGCTTGGTAATTTAATAATGTCACACTGTGCCTGCCTTTTTTGGGGGGGGGGGGAAATGTTATTTGATCTTTCCTGTGGCCTGCCAATAGTGTTAAGTACAGAGGGTCTGGCCAAACTAGCCCACATTATTGAGCCATTTGCCAATCAATGAAGTGCAGAGGGTTACCTGTCCACCACCCCCCCCCCAAAACCATAGTTATTGCCAATGTCCCATCAGAAGTGGGGGGATTGATGGGGGGTGAGTAATCTGTGAAGGGGAGCCTCTACTTTTCTGTGTAAATACTTTCCAGCCTCCAATTTTATACAATGCTCTTGTTCCAAGATGTTGATTGTCTAATCTGCTTGCAATGTTTAGGTGCAAAGTGACTAATTTTTTTTTCTTGTTTCACTCCACAGTTCCCTTCCACGCCACAGGAATGGCAGACTGTGGCCTCCCACTTTGCCAGCCGTTGGGACTTTCCTAACTGCGGAGGGGCAATTGATGGGAAACACGTCCGCATCGTCCCACCGCCCAACTCGGGGTCCTACTATTATAATTATAAAGGGTTTAATAGTGTAGTGATGTTGGCGGTGGTGTCGGCAACATACGAGTTTATGTATGTGGACGTGGGGATGAACGGCCGGATATCGGATGGTGGGGCCATTACGCACACGGAGTTCTACTGGCGTCTCCAAAGTGGCAGTCTGTGCTTGCCACCTCCAGAGGAGAATGCCGAAGGACTCCCCTTCGTCTTTGTCGCAGATGAAGCGTTTGCGCTGACTCCCCATGTGATGAGGCCGTTCCCGATGAGGACCCTCACCCCGGACCAGAGGGTCTTCAACTACAGGCTGTCCAGAGCCAGAAGAGTGGTGGAGAACGCTTTTGGCATCCTGGCCAGCCGCTTCCGCCTGTTCCTGACGGCATTTAACTTGGCGGAATACAAACTGAACCACATAGTTCTTGCCTGTTGCATATTGCACAACTTCCTCAAAAGACATAACAGGAACTATGTGGTGCCCGTTGGCCCAGATGTGGAGGGCCCTCCAAATGCGGACCTCACAGCCCTTCGAGTGGCACGTCCAGGCTTGCCCCCTCTCAATGCCCGCGTGGTCCGGGACCAATATATGGAATACTTTGTGGGTAGGGGGGCCATTGCTCTGCCTGACGATGTGTGAGAGGCATTTTTTAATAAATCTGATATTTTAACCAACCTCTGATTTCTTGTCATTTCAGTCTTCTTTTTAGCTTATTTTACTTTGACATTTTTTCCCTTTGCCTTCGACAGTGGTAATGCACTTTCTGGGCAAAAGGAGGTAACAGTCTCTTCTTCCCAAAAAGATTATTCTCATGTGTGTTTGCTACCTAATCTTTGGTCTAGAGAAGGTTTGTCCTGCATAACTGACACCCAAAATACTCCTTTTCAGCACCAGGTCTGACATGTGTGTATTCTCCAAAATGCTGTGCTCCGTGTTTTCGTACAAAGCACTGTGGGTGTCATTTACATAAGTCAAATCCGCTATGCTCTACAAGTGCATTGAAAAAGTTCCCTGGGAAAGGAAATTGCAGTGCAAAGTGGATTTGCCTTTAGTAAATAACACCCATTGCCCCCCATATCCTTTACATTTTACATACATAATGCATTGTTTTATTTAAATAAGGAAGCCACACATTTTGAAAAATAAAAAAGTTTACTTGGAAAACATTCACAAGTGCGTTTACAATCTTCACGCCAAAACTGACAACATCTTGGTTATTTACAACATTATTTACAAAGATTACGCAATTGGTAAAACCAGGCATGGAGCTAAGCAGAACCTATGAAGTAGGAAAGTTCAACTTTGTAAAGTGAAGACAAGATCAGACATGACTATATGTTCAAAGTGTGTTTGATCTTGCCTTCATCACATGGGGGGGTCACCCCCGAAAAGTGGAAATTTGGAACATGCACACAATTTGGTTCTGAAAATGGTCATTAGATGGTAAAAACACATGCCTAGAAGCTTCAAAAGTGCCATTTTCCATCATGGGGATGAATGGACGTTTTTTGGGGGTGCAACCCCTTCACCACAACCACTTTCGTAGTTCGTAAAGTGTTTGCACCCCCAAAAAAACGTTGCCATTCATCCACCATGATGGGAGCTAGCACATGTGGACACAATGTGTGCATGTTCCAAATTTCACACAGTTTTTAAGTTGCAAATGTGTTCAGAAGCTGGCACAAATGTGTGTAAATTACTTGGTGCTTTTTCATATTTTTCCTAAAACATCAATGATGTTCTTCAATTTTTGTTGAACATCATTGATGTTTTGCTTTATGTAATCTAGATCTCGATTGCAGACCATTATCTCTCCGATGAGTACGTGGGCACTCTCTGTGGTAAAGTGCGATTTTTCTTCCACAACATCCACGTCACCTAAAAACCACAAACAAAAAAATGGGGTGTTGGAAATGAGGCAGCCATACATGGATTAGCTTACCAGTAGCTGTGTTCTCCCACACTCACCTGTTGTGGTGACAATTTCTCCAAGTTCGATGATCTCTCCTTCCTCCTCCTCCTCTGCTTCTGCTCTTTCCCCTTTTTTGGTAGGTGTTGGTTTGGGGGTTTCCTCAGACGGCCCAAGTTTTCGCTCCCCTATGAGAATGTCCAAAAGGAAGATTTAGCAACACAAGCTATTGAGGGCAGAAATAGGAAATGACAAACATTGCTTGAAAGTGACGGACACTATTTTAGTTTGGCCAGTTACAAATGTCAACTACATGAATGAAGTCACTTTGTAAAGGTGCTAAACTGACTAGCTTTTTGGTAGAAGTTTGTGTGATGGAGACCCCCCTCTAGTATCCACTGGAGCACATGTGTGGAAAAGCATAATAAAAAGGGGGTTTGGGTGTCCCAGCACTAGTGCTCTAGAGTCCAGATGGGTAAACAGCTACTGAGTGACCTCTCCTTTACATTGAATAAATTGGCTTTACATTCTTGATGACATTTCTAGTGAGAACAAACTTCCTTTCCCCAAAAAAACACCAAACATCGTATTATAAGTGGCCGAACGATCGAGGTTGCGTACGATCGAATGCACAGACGAACCTGAAAGTGGCCATTTTGGAATGTACAACTTGGTAAAAATCAAAACACAATGGAGCAGTATGCAAGCAAGAAATCAAACACAAAACACAACTACTTACTTTTTTGAAGAATTCTCTTGATCTTTCTGTACTGATCGGCCTCCCTCAGTTTCAGGTCTGACCAGCGTTTCCTGAGTTGCTCCTTGGATCGTTGTACCCCAAAATTATTGTACAGCCTTCTCACAACTTTAGACATGATCTTGGCCTTGCGGACATTGGGGTTGAGGTAAGGCCCATACTTCCCATCATAGTCGCTCCTCTTTAATATGTCCACCATCTCCAACATTTCTCCAAATGACATATTGGAGGCCTTGAATTTCAGGTTCCGGGATCGGGACGTTTTCTGCCTCCGGACTTTCCTCGTCCTCCTCCTCGTTGGTGGGATATTTGTGGCGCACCTGCTGTGTCCCCGCCATGTGCTCTCCCCACTACGCCGTAAAGAGAAGGGGTGGGGAATAGACGAGAAAGATCGTCAGGGGCGGGCGGAGTTTGAAGCATGCGCAGTGTATATAAAACGTCACACGCCTGTGTCGTAGCCACGATCTGGGAGACGAGGGGAGAGAAAACTCACACGAGACGATCGCTACAAACGAAGGTACAATTTAACGTTGGTACATAACTAGCCTAGACTGATTTGAACTTGAGGCTTCTTTATGGAGAAGATTAGGAGAGTTTAGCCTGACATAATTTTGAGGGTTTTGTGTGTTGTTGTGTCTTGCAGAGATTGATATGAAGGGATTCAACGACATGAGTTTTCTCCCCCTCTTCATTGCCAAATACAGGGATTTTCCCATATTGTGGCAGGGTATACACCCACATTACACCAACAAACCAAAGAGGCACGCAGCCCTGGAGGAACTTGTGGAATTTGTCAAGCCAAGGTTCCCCACGGCAACTGTTGATGATATTAGAAAGAAAATTGGCAGCCTGAGGAGTGCGTATATCAGGGAGAGGAAGAAGGTCGTGAAGTCTGAGGAAACTGCAACTTCAGCAGATGAGGTCTATGTCCCCAAGCTCTGGTACTATCAGAGTCTCCATTTTCTGAAGGACCAGGCTGATGTCACGGAGCCAACCTCAACTCCTCCTTCCACGCTTCCTTGCGCACAGCCCACCCCTGATGAGGCTTCCGAGGAGCAACCTGGGCCTTCCAGTCTGGAAGAGGTGGAGGAGCCCAGCTTGTTCCAGGTATAGTAGTTTTGCTACCATTTAGGGGAATAATGAATGATGTTCACTTAATTCAGGATCGCCAATTGCTTAGTTCCTAACGTGTTTGACATATCAACAGACAGTGGTGTGGGAGACATTTGGGGCCAGAATCTAAACTGCTGGGCTGAGAATTGTATGGTTTTCTATTTGTAAACATTTTGCACCAGTCACTAGATGAGAATTGTGTGTGTTTGATGAACAAATAACTGAAACTATGTCCCTTTTTCCTACACAGGAAGACCTCAGCCAGGAGGTGGCTGTGGAAGGTGGCAGTCAGGAGGTGGCTGTGGAAGGTGGCAGTCAGGAGGAGGCAGGGGTTAGTGGCAGCCACCAGCTGGGTAGTGGCAGCCAAGAGGGGGCTAGGCCTCGGAGCCTGACTGACACCCAAACCCCTCCCCTCCGCCCTCCGTACAAAAGGGCGAGAAGGGGGGGTTATGCGGCACAGTCAGCGCTCCGGATGATAAGAGAGGCTTCAGACTCCCTACATGCCACACCCGCCGACGAGGAGACCTTTGGCTCGGTGGTTGTCACAAAAATGATGGGTATGGAGGTGAGGCAACGCAACATGTGTGAGGGGCTCATCCTCCATGTCCTAAATAAGGGTAGGGCTGGGGAGATGACCCCAGTCACACATGTTTGCCATAGCTACCATGCTCCACCTCCTCCTCCTCCTCCTCCTCCTTCTGCCACCCCACCAGCACGACAGCCACAGCGTGGAAGGAAGCGTGGAAGGAAGACCTGAGAGTGACGACCTGGAATCAGTCTGGTCTGAGAGAAGATGGAGCCTCTCGTAGTACCAGAGCCTGGGGACCTAGATGGCATCTGCTGCAGTTCCGGATACTTTGGACTTCACGACCAGATTGCACTCCCCTTAATATACGTACTCCTCAGGCCCCCAATTTTCTACGCTTGAACAATGATGGTTGCCGTGGGGGGCCAAGGCTTTGCAAATTCCCCAAGTTTCACCATGGCTGCGTTCCTCTTTGGTTTGTTGGTGTGACCTAAATAAAGGTTTTTTTGATTTGAAATATTCATTGACTATTGTGTTTTACTTTGCTACAATGACAGTTTTTCTTTGAGTAAGCAGGTACATTTCACTAATCCTAAAGTAGAATTAACAAGGGGCACCAACAACAAACAAACTCCTAGTAAATGTAAGCAAGAAATACAAATGTAAATAATGTGTTTTTGGTAATTTGAGACACACAACCCCCCTCCAAAAAAAAAAAAAAAAAACATTCAAATATGTATTCCCCCAAAAAACAAAAAAAAGACAAATCATGGTAAAAAAAAATAACAAAGATTCTTTTCCGTTCTGAGTAAAAATAAACATGTAGTGTATAAATGGTGCAAAGTAATAAAGAAGTAAGATTGTGAGAAGTGCGGGTGAATAGGAGCAGCTAAAAGATGTCATTCTTGTTGCATTGTAAAGAAAAAGAGAATGCGCTGCATTAAAGACATTTTAACATTGCAGCGTGACGAATGTGCTGTGTCGATTAGGAAAGGTAGTTTTACCTGACCGAGCGCTTCCGTCACAGAATTTCTTCTGAGCATGCGTAGCACTTTGTCCGTCGGACAAGCGTACACACGCTCGGATTTGGTGTGATCGGACCGGGTTGACGGCAAATCTTTCCAGCAGGAGATAAGACTTTGTCCGACGGACAAACCGACGAACACTGTCCGATGGTGCATACACACGGTCTGATTTTTCAACAACCTTGTCCGATCGGACCAAATTGATGAAAAAGTCCGACCGTGTGTATGGGGCTTTATAGTAACCTGAAATAGGTTCTAAACACTCCACATTTAGTGTGTCTTCAGTGGAGAGATTTTCAATCACTTTCTGTGTGGAAAAGAAGTGAAGGGAAATCTCTCTAACAGACACATTCTGTAATAACTACCTGAAGCTAATATGCTTTCCCTACCCAGTCTAAAACCAAAAATATATTTAGGCTGCAGCTAGGCAGTAAAGCCTTTAAAGCCTGGTTTCAACCAAAGCTAGTTTTTAGTTCTGATTAGAACTGAGAAGGTTTCATATAGAACAGGAGATGTTGTCCTTACTTTTTATCCATGACACCAGGAGAAGTAGTAAGGAAGGGGCATAGAGATCACCATAACAGTAGTGAACAGACAGCTGTTTTCTATGTCCCCTCTGGGAGACTTCACATTATTATTATTATACATGAATTATACAGTGGCACACTAAATAGTTTGCTCAGCGCTTTACAATTTCTGCTTTTCTGAGCCCCAATCACTTGAACAGGACAAAAATAAAAACTGGGTGAATAAAGAGGAAAGCACCAAACGCAACATGTCTGGAGCAATCATAGTAATTGTAAAAAAACGGGAGGCATCTTGAGGGGTAATTAATATGATCGCTAAGGCTTAATCGGCATCTGAAACGCCTTACTTGTTGGATTTGTATGATACAAGAGTCGGAATAAACTTAAACCTGCACTTTATGTTCTGCTTTTGGCACTTTTGTCCTTGCACACCCAGTCCCAATCAAGCAAAAAGCCAATCTTAGGGCACCATTCTTGGGACAGTTGTTGGAGGATAATAATTTCTTGTAACACGGCTTAAACCTGTCTGAAAACACCTACTGCTTCAAGAGATCCAACACCCTTTGCCTATCTTATACTCCCAGAAATAAATACCTGACAGGGGTTTTAACCCCGTCTCACTCTATCCAAGCCTAAGGAACCATAGGAAATCATGATAAAGAGGAAACAAATAATAAAACTGGGGGTGGCAAAAAAACTCTGAATTACACTGGGGTATAATTGGATGAGCATTTAAATTCCTCCCAGTAATACTATTCAATAGTCTGATCAGCAGACTTGTATCTAAGAGCCACGGTAAGGCCTTCCATGGTTTGACTATCATTATCCCTGGCAAACACCTGCTGTAGTATCAGAGGGGTAGATTGTTTCCTGGTACTGGGGACACATGCCTTGTGGCATTTAATAGGTCAATTATTAAAGATTTCTTGCATCTTTTTTGTGACATAGGTACGATGGAGAAAGATGGCAGCAGGGTTGTCAGTCAGAGAGAATCCTAAAAGTTGCTTATTTTCCCTGTAACTTGTTGCCAGAAGGGTTTCTATATGCGGAATCCCAGAAGACATCCAAAATGGAACCTGCATGTTTTCCACACCGCCAACAAATGGGGCTCTGCTGTGGAAAAAGTTTGACAGGAACTAATAGGGTCCTATACCATCTGGTCACGATTTTGTGACCAGATGAGAGAGATCCTAATATTTATTAAGAATGGAGGCATTATGGGTAAAGAACAATATTCTACCCTTCTGGTCTACTGTAAATGGACATTGTAGGTTCCTCTCCCACTTAGCGAGAAACCCAGGATCAGCTTGTGAGTGGATAGTCACAAGAAGTTGGTAAGAAAAAGATAAGGAATGTCAATCTTTTTAGAAAATGGTGAGGTTTAGGTAGGGAATGCAGAAAATATGATAATTGGTGTTAACACCAAGTATTATGCTCAGGGACATTGTAAACATCAGAAATTGGGGAAAAATTGTTCCAATCAGTCGATAAGAAGTTCAAAGCCCGGAGAACCCCTCGCTTGAGCCATGTGCAGAAGACTGAATCCAACTGGCCCGCAAGGAAATCAGGGTATCCTATAATAGGTGTCAATGGAGAAGAAAAGCTCTGAATATTAATCAATAAAAAGTACCAGTCCATTTCATGAAGCATAGCGCCTATAAAAGGGGGTTTGTACAAAGATTTGGGCACATGTCATCCTGCCCACTAGTAGGACAGGAGAATAATCCTTTTCTAAGAAGACCTACAACTTAGTATGTCGGCACCAGTCTGTAAATCACGCCATATTTACTGCCGTGTAATAGTATGCTGGATCTGGCAATCCAGCTCCTCCCCTCACTTTTGGCCTAATTAAAACATCCCGGTTAATGCGAGATGCCTTTGCCTGCCAAATAAACCTGATGAATTCTAACCTCATGAAGCGGAAGAAGGCACACAGTATAGAAGCTGTGGGCATTATGTTCATCTTTACAACATTACATCTCCCGAACTAAGAGAAGGCTAGATTGGTCCAGATACCAAGATCTTTTCGGAGAGTGTAAAAGTAGGAGTTAGTGGAGTTTAAGGCCCCTTTCACAAGGGCGGACCGTTCAGATTCAGTTTTTTCAGGCGGACGTGAAAAGAAGATCCATAGATCTCTATGGAGCGACGGATGTCAGCGGTGACATGTCCGCTGACATCTGATCCGCTAAATCCAGATGGATGGAAACCGTCTGTCTGTTTTCATCTGATCCCCCCATAGAGGAGAGCAGAGATCTGCCGGGTCCATTTCAACAAAGTGTGCCGAGACGGACTTGTCATCCGCCAGCTCAGCCGGGATCAATGGATCGGTCCCTGCTAAGCAAGCGGATGTCTGAAAACGGATCCGCACGTGTGAAAGAGACCTTAATGTCATGGTAGGGTCTGCAGGGACATGTGTGCCCAGGTACTTATTCAATTGGGGGCGCCCATCAGAATAGGAAGTTAGGATGAAGGGTTTTTTAAGTCATGGTCATCTAGGTATATGTTTAAAGCTTCAGGCTTTTGTAGGTCAACTCTTCAGATTGATAGAGTGCCCTACGTGTGCAGTACTTGCAGGAAGGATGGGAGGGGAATAAGTGGATTGGTAATGTAAAAAAGAAGGTTGTCGGCATAAGCTGTAACCTTGTGGTGATAACCTTGAACAGGCAGGACGGAAATGTCTGGGTTATTCTAAACATAATGCAAGAAGGGTTTAGCCTCATATTTGTTAAAAACGTTCCACAACAATTTTTTGCCTTGGTTTCCAGATCAACATATATTAGATCTCTTGTGTGCCAGGAAAGACATTTGTCTCAATTCACAAACCTAACAGCACGAAGATACTTTTTTTTTTAAATAAAAAAATGACAGGTATTTTCAGCTACATCTACCGAGATTTAAAAAAAAAAAATACCATCACAAACTTCGAAAACAATCGATCCATACCCTTGTTGAAAGCTTTGTGAATTGAGTCTTATAGTGGTTGTTAAGCCACTGTATTGTCTTCATGCAATCCTTTGTGTCTGATAATGTTGCCCCAGTGTATGTGATTTATAAAAAAAAATGCCATTCTATACCTTATTTTATAGTGCCGCTCACGTGACTGACCGCCTTTCCCCTCTCTCGATATGACAGCTAAAGCGGGAGGGGCCGAGAATCCCCCGTTGACGTCAGTCGGGAGGAGGGGAGGAAATGAGGAGACAGGCGGCTGGTCACGTGGGCGCCAAATGACGTTCTGAAATAGGATGTAGAACAGCATAATGTTAGGGGATCCTAACATTATCAGACACAGAGGATTGTTTGAAAATCTAAAAGTAATTTCAGCAGGAGGGGTGGGGCGGGCACTGTCACTAGCTGACAGGCAAGGAGGGGAGGGAGAGGAGGACAGAGGACAGCTGTGGATGATGGAGGAAAGTAAACGGACCGTGGTGTCAGGGCTCAGCAGCCATGATAAACCATGGTCAGTTTACAGGGTTAGGGGAAAACCAGGCTGGATCAGCCAGGTATTTCAGGTGATAAAAGGGGCCAAATTACATAGCACAAGAACTGTACTGTATACTGTATAACATGCTTTAAATGAACAGTATAACTTTTTTTTTTTTTTAGGGTAACAAACACTTTATGTTATCCATGTACAAACACAATCTTAGTGGTCTAATATGTTGGTCAATCTTGGTTAGGTTTGCTTCAGATATGATTAGCCAGATCAACAAAATTTTATAATTGCAATGGAGTGCGAAAGCACACCATTACAATTTAAAGCTACAGCCAATCAGGTAAACTTTAAAGGGGTTGTAAACCCTCGTGTTTTTGCTCCTTAATGCATCCTATGCATTAAGGTGAAAAAACGTCTGACACGACCGCCCCCCTGTTCTACTCACCTAAGCCTGTTCGTTCCCTCGGCGGAGACGCGCTGTACCTCTCTTCCTGGGGTTCTCGGCTCTTCATTTGATAGATTGATAGCAGCACAGCCATTGGCTCCCGCTGCTGCTAGTCCCAGCTCGTTTTCACAAAGCTGACATGTTGCTGACACAGAGGAGCACAGTATAGGCAGCTCACACAAGGGGTGCACATGCACATAGTAGCCAGAGGTGGCAGTAAAGAGCTTCATGTCTGAGCTCAATGACACAGAGAGCAGCAGAAGCTGCAAGATAATTTCTATAGTGCACAACACGGCTCCCCTTCACCCGTCCTGCCTTCTTTTGGCCCAAACGGGCCCCTTACAGTTGTATTGGCTGCCCCCCCCCCCCCCCTGATGGTGGCCCTGCACACAGCTCTGTGTCTCTGAGTGAACTACAAGCCCTGACATCCTTAGTGACTGTCAACTTGTAGTTATCAATGAACTACCACAGAGCTGTGGAGCTCTGTGTAGTTTGTTGAATCTTCCTGTCAGGGAGTATAAGCTTACCTGTATGGGATGTAGGGGCAAGCAGAAACACTGACAGTGTGCAGGAGACCTGCATGGCATCAGCGATCTACTGATGACTGTTTCAATGCTTTACAGGCTCCTGCAACAAAACATTATAAATGCACATTTTTTTACCTGCAAAAAAATGTGCATTTTTTTTTTAATATTAAAGTGTCCTTTAAAAAATGGTATGGCTATTGTGGTTGCCAAGATTCTTGACATCCAAAACGACCATGCTAGTTTTTTTCAATAACTCCTACCTCATATAATTTTTAAACAAATGTATTACTTTTAAACGTTAACTTTCAGACTCTCCCAAAAGAACAGGAAATTCAACCCTTTTTTTTTTTTAATTCTATTTTGTATTAGGAAACTCAACCCCTAAACTCAACCCTTAAAGCCCATTTCCTGCCTAAACTTTTATTTTGTTTTTGCAAAAGCAGGGAAGGGTTAGAGCCTCAGTTAGGCTTTTATTGCTGTCTGTGCTCTCACTGGGGAGATTTATCCTAATTTCCTGATATGACTGAAGGTGATGGAAAACCCTGTCAACATTAACACAATTTTTAGTGGAGTCAGAAAGAGTTAGAGCATTCCTGTGCTGGTGATGATTGCACTCCAATTCTTGGGCATCACAAGAAATGCAAAGTGAGGGAGAATCTCTATGATGCAGTCACAAACAGAAAGAAAAAAATCTATCATACCAATGTGTCACGGGCCAAATCTAGGTCACAATTTTTGGCACCTACGTATGATATGGAAAATAATTTGTGCTGAAAGACCTCCGCTGAATCACCTACACTCCAATCAAATGATCCATACTGAATTGTTGTTGGTAAATGTTGCAGCTCTAATGGAAAATATCTGGTGTGGCCATCACTAATCTCAAATGACAAACATTTTTCAGCATGCTGGCCATTTTCATACAAAAAAATACTTTGGTTCATTCAGGAGGTGCTCGTTTTTTGGCGGATTTTTTTTCACACACCATACAAACTACCAAGCCTGTTGAGGCACTGCTAGAACAATACAAGCACAGTGACAACAAAAAAAATACAGAAATATTTTCAGCAAACATTTTTTCCATAGATGCTTTATACTAAAGGTAAATCTATGTAAAAAGGAAAAAAAAAAAAGACATTGCAAACAATTCATAAAAGAAAAGCCACAGCACCCCCTCACTTGCTTTGGAGCCTGGGACTTAAAGGCCAGATGTTGCACAAATGACCAACAATTGGAGGTTAGAATAAATTAATGATTGATTTCTGAGCTTTGATGGAATTAACCATACACTCCTTTTCTCAAAGTGCCATGTGAATGTTCTCCCGTTAAACATTATTCTCTCGCTCTCCTCTTTTTTGACAAGTGAGGCCACCCTGCAGAAAACAACTGATGCAAAACCCAGGAGTAATCCCTCTGTTTGGTTCAACACTGTGGTTAGCCTTAACACTGCCTCTATTATCCAATGGGTTTAGCGAAACTTTCATTTATCTGCTGCCCTATGGTTCCAAATTTCGTGCCTTCTAAAAAAAAAAAAAAAAAAAAAAAAAAAAAAAAAAAGATAAAAAGTTGGGGGGGGGGGGGGAATTTGGGGGCGACTATTCTAATGTAAATAAATTTGCATGCGGGTAGAAAAAAAGATGCAAAAGAGTGTTTGGGACACTGATTAATTTGAAATACTGTAATAGACACATAAATGATTTATGGATTATATGAAAAAATATAAAAACATTTATTGAAAATATTAAAAAAAGTGACACATTACATACAACAAAAAAAAATTAAATTATGCAATTTCAGAAGAGCATAAAACTAGGGGTACTACCACCTTAAATATTAAAAGAAGATAAATATTGTTTTGTGTTGGTTGGTCAAATTATTTATATAGGAAAAGTCTTATGAATGCATCAGTGTTTTTTTATTTTTATTTTTTTAACTTGTACTTCACTGAAAAGACATACAAGTTACATATGCAGAGGAAAGCATACCATTTTGCCCATATCTAAATAAACAGTGCAAGAAAAGTAATTTTGTTCAGGTGTCATCAAATGGGAACAAAATGACAGTTATTTTTTTTAGAAAGATATTACTTTGAATTTATTCAGTTAGGTACAGGTGCGATTACACAGAGTGCTACAAAAAAAACTAGTTTACAAACAAGGACAGATTGTAAAACCTTTAGCTGACAAAGCAATCAATCAAAAAAAGAAAAAGAAAAGGTTAATTTAAAATAAATGTATTTACACTTTCTAAGGACTCTGTCATTTTTGCTGTGAGTGCAATATTCCAACAATCTTGCAACTGTAAAGACTTGTTTTTTTTTTCTTATCCATCACAGCCACCACATTTTAGATTACATTCAACAAACTGGCTACTGGGGAAAAAGAAAAAAGCAGGAAAGTCACTTAAAAATAGTGACAACTATCAAAAAACAGTGTTAAATTGTGTTTGGATTCTTACTATTTCTTGCTTGGAAGGTTTAAAAGGATGCTATTTTCTGCTAGATTAAGACTATGCATTTACATTATGGGATCAAAAATAACCTATTTTAATGCAATTGCTAATTTTAAAATGTGTATTTACAAGACTTGAAGTCTACTGGGTAACAGAGCATAACTGACACAGTCTGATTTGCCAGCAAAATTAATTTCCTGTCTACAGCAGAATACTGGCTTCCAAACATAGAGCGGAATGTCAGGTTGAGGCATTAAGAGCAGCAGCAAGTTTAGTGTGAAACTAATCAGCTCCTGGACAGGTTTTGCAATTAAATGGCTAGCTAAATTGCTTTTACTCAATTAAGATAACAAACAATGATGGCTCTTGCTGATAGGGGCTACTTGTCAATGGTTTGTCAATGAATATTCACACAATGTTTATTTACAGGTTCTTATCATAGGTAAAACATGTGAAATACAATAAAAGTAATATACAAGGAAGGTGACTCCAATACACAACGTACACAAAGGGTAATGCAGATACTATGGAGTCTTTGCAAACATGAATAGCCTGATTACTGGCTCAAAACATACTTAAGGGGATATTTATCAATTATAGGCACTAAATTAGGGGGCATACTAAGTGCTTATGAGATGGTAACCGGCAATGTGCCACTTGTGTATATGTATAACCAGAACTATAAGGAAGGGTTTATTTCTTTTTTGTCCTGTGTATTTTATGTCCCATTTGAGAGATTCTTCTTCACTTTCTGCTCTGGTGGTACAACAGGAAGTGAAAAAAAAATATCTACAAAGTGGGGGTGGTTTCAATCTTAAGCTGGCCATGCATGGAGAAAATATGAATAGGTTTCTGATTACTGTCCGAAAATCAAGCCGTGGGTGGCCCATTCGGCAACCTCATGCCTGACATCCTTCAATCTAAATATTGACAGACTTGGATGGAAAATTGTCAGCCCAACAGCGGCGGCATCGAATACCATTGTTTGGGTATTCTGACAGTAGTGGGTGCCAACCATCAGTAAACAACAGATGGCAGGGAAGATTTGTCCTTCTGCCATGTTTAGCATGATAGGGGAATTGATACATTTTTCTGGTCTAGTCTGTAGGGCTAAATGAGAGAAATCACAGTGTATTGCCAGCCGTCACCTGAACAGATGTCCCCCATTGGAGGATTTACCTTGACCTCTTGTTCTGGTGATTTCCTCTATTACATGTGCCTCAGTGACAAGGGTCATCAAGGGTCATTGGTGAAATTCCCCAATGTAGATTTAGACAGCAATAAAAAATTGACAGAGGTTTTTATCCCACCTTATGCAATCAAAATTAAACAAAAAATGTTTTGGTTATACATACAATTTTGAGTGAAGACATCAGGCATTTTAACATTGATTAGTAAAGGTCTTACAAACATCAGGGGTGTTCTGTTACCCCTTATTGAGCACTGAGACACTCCGATTGGGCTGAGAAATGGCAGCTGGTGGGGATTAGCCCTGAAAGTCAGCCGCCCGGAAAAAAAAAAAGGGACAGTTTTGTCAAGAAGATAATAAGCAAAGGGTTTTCTAGCTAGCTAACACGGGTACCAGTATGCATCTTGTACTGTCTGCTTTTAGAATGTCTCACAGGTTTACTAAATCTGGCCAAAAAATTAAGATTGAATTCAGCTGGACCCAGTTGTCATAACTGTTGCTCCAACCAGATTCCTGCAGTTAGAATCACAGGTGTGTGTTTACAGTTGTGGTCTGGGAAACCTGTACAAACCAATGACAGGCTGACAGGAGCTGTGGCTGTCTGCCACTTTTTGCATGTGTCCACACATCGGGAGATTATCTCCTGTCAAAGCAATGATCCATATTTGGTGATCCCTCCTTAGACTCCTTTAGCTGTGTGTATGATGCGTGTATAATTTGATATGAATCCATTCAGTTCTATACAAAACACGGGTTATTCTATTTATTTTTTTAAAACAACAGTAAATCACTCAGAAGTACTGAGTTAGCCCCCTGTTGACTGCAAATGGTAAATATAGAATACTCATATTAATAATTGCCAAGAAATTAAAACGCAAAATAAATCCTGCATGTCATCAGGAATATATGTGCAAAACATATATAATAGTTGAGGAAAACATTTTTTGGAACAGGTATCGGGTTAATGCTGGTAAGCAGTTTAGAAGTCAGCGCCCTGCAATCAAGCATGCTGTTGAGTATATAATACTGCTTGAAGCTGGGCTGTTTTTGGATTCAGCATTTTTTCTCTGAAGCAATCCAAAAACATTTGATGAAATTTTGTCTCCTATAGCGGCGGCTGGCTGAGGCTCATTGGAAAAGTAGTGATCAGAGAGGTTATAAAATGGTCACGATTTTTGATAATGCAGTGCCAGATGCATCTGTGATGTTATCCCCCCGCCTCTATCTATTGGCTTAAACATTAACAAATCGCTTGTTGTGATCACTTTCATTTATTGATACACTGCTTAATAGAAGTTTCTGATGGTGGTCAGAAAGTATGTCTATGGACCCCAAGTGGTCCATGTATGAGTTTCAGAGGATCCGTGAGGGTCTGATAAAAAGAGAGAGAGAGAGAGAGATAGAGAGCGGGAGAGTAGTAGTAGTAATGGTAGTAGAAAATAGAGTGCAGTGGTCTCCAAACTGCACTGAACTGCCCTTTGCTTGTCTTTATCTGGCCCTTGGGGCACTATTTCTCCCACTGATACAATACACTATTCCTCCCATTGACACCAATAATGGGGACCTATTCCTTTCACTGACAACAATGATAGGGTACTATTACTTGCGCTGACACCAATCATAGGGCGCTATTCCTTACACTGACACTAATGATGGGGCACTATTCCTCCCACTGACACAAATAATAAAGCACTATTCCTCCCACTGACACCAACGATGGGGGACTATTCCTTGCACTGACACCAATGATGGGGCACTATTTCTTCCCCTTATACCAACAATGGGGCACTACTATTCCTCCCACTAGTGCCGATGGGGCATTTTTAATCCCATGGACGCTATGGCATTTTCTACTCACACTGGCCAAAGTCCGGCCCTCACAAAGTGGAGAGTAAACTGGTAAACTGGTCCTTTGTTTTGAAAGTTTGGAGACCACTGATATAGTGCAACAGTTACTAGTAGTACATTTGAGCAGATATAAAATAGTTTTGTTTAATTTGCGCAGGATGATTGTATTTAATTTTTTGTAATGAGTGGCAATTTTTGCAGGAAAAGGAGTGAGTTTTTTTTTACTTTAGTTAAACATTGTTTATGCCATATATGTATGAGGCACTCACATTTCAATAAATTAAAGTACATATATATTTATTGCATGCAAAGTTGTGTTTATATGAATATTACTGGGGAGTCGGTTCAAAGTTTTTATCAGATTCTAAAAAAAAGGTTAATAAGCACTGCTTTATGGTTTATGGCCATCTTAATTGCTTGTAAGAGCCTGCCAACAAAACGACTGCTGAAAATATAAACAGTGTCTACATTATGTATAGAAAAGCATTTTAAAAAGTTACAGTTAGAACATAAACTAAATGTTGCAGACAATTGCACTTTAAAACGATCACTTAACTAATGACTTGCTAAACCTGCAATTTAATCCTTGCGTACAGAAGAGATTATTGCAGCAAAGTGTGGATTACGAGCTGTATTCTACACTGTAGGGGAAGGACTGTTCACACAGCTGACACTCACAGTTGGTAAACTATTTGGCGTTATTTATTAAATTCACACAAAAAACAGGGAAAGTCATTAAATAAGTACCACATTCAATGATGGTCTTGGACAGAAGTATGCTACAACAGACAACAAACATTTACCATTTAAGATTTTCAAATTCATAATTAGTTCTTAACTGATTAACAGCAGTAACCTAGAGCATCAAAACACTGCTTTAGTCACATCAAAGGTGGATTCTGATTGGTTGCTATAGGTTACTGCACTTCAGAATTTGCACATAAGAATGAGAACTCTTTATTGAATAAGGTCATTAGGTCGATTGCATTCTTCAGAAGAGAAGAACCTCGACAAACATTGGTTCACAGCTAATTTATTTTGGGACCCTGTTCAGAGAAGTGCTGATGTATTGCATTTACTTAAGCTCTTTTTTTCCCTGCCAAAAAACCCCATCAGTTCACGTTGGTGGCTCTAGTCTTATAAGGCCATGTATGTCAAGCATGAAAGTCATCTATGCTGACAATTCTTACATTTTTTGCTCCAATTTCCTTAACTTACAATAACTTAACAGTTGTAATAATAAAGGACCTTGCCTTAAAGTGGAAGTAAACCCTCCTATCGTTTTCAGCCAAGGAAGCTGCCATCTTGGCATCTGTTTAATCTTCAACTGCCATGATGCTGCACATGTGTTCAGTTATGACACCAGACATTGGATGGTTTAACAGTTTGGTTGAAAATACAACCAATGTGACAGTTATATTCCTGGCATGCCAGAAATTTAACATTGTTTTAAACTGTTAAATTGATGGGTTTACTTCTGCTTTAAGGCCGCCCACTGAAATGAATAGGCTGCCAAGGCACACCAATGTGCTTAAAATCGTACCTGACCATTTTTTTTGCAATGCTACTGTATGTGCATTGCGCTACAACGCAATGTATTGGGTGCCGTTGCCTTAAGGCAGCTCACTGAAATGAATAGGCTGGCAAAGCACACCGATGTGCTAAAAATCGTACCCGACCATTTTTTTGTAATGCTGTGTGTATTACACTACAATGTAGTGTATTGGGTGCCATTCAAAGTAAATAGCACTACAACTATGTGTTGCAGCAATGCACCTGCTACCACAACATGTAAATGGGTTCTTATCCCACGTACACACGAACGGAAATTCCGCTAGCAAAAGTCAGATGATAACTTTTGGTCGGAAAATGCGAAAATGCTCCATCGGACTTTTGCTGGAATTCCAGCCAGCAAAAGATTGAGAGCAGGTTCTCAATTTTTCGGTCGGAAAAAGTTTTGATTGGAAATTCCGATCGTCTGTACCAAATTCCTACGCATTCTCGGAAACAATTAGACGCATGCTCGGAAGCACTGAACTTAATTTTCTAGGCTCGCCGTAGTGTTGTACGTCACCGCGTTCTTGACGGTCGAAAGTTCAGGGAACTTTTGTGTGACTGTGTGTATGTAAGCCAAGCTTGGGCGGAATTCCATAAGAAAAAACATCCAAGACTTTTCCGACGGAAAATCTGCTCGTGTGTACACGGCATTAGCGTTTGTAAACCGGGCAACAACAGCCACGTGATGCAGTCCGCCAATGGCAAAAAGTACATACAAATGCAATTATTATATGTAGATCTAGCATATATGGATCAATTTACACATACACATGATAGATGCTGGTCTAACCAACACTGACTATAATTAAATAAATAAAGCCCAAAATATACTTTACCACAAACACAGTTAATAAATAAAAACCATGCAAGGACCAATCAAGAGATTAATAAGTTGCTGAAAAGCGTTCTTCTGGTAGCTCTTGACATTTCTCACAGAAGTCATTTGAGGGCACAGGGATAAGCAATGCTTCTCTTAAATGTAATGTATTAAAAGTGTAAAATCTAGTCTTGTGTAGGGCTTCATGTTCGTGTCTACAAGCAAGAAACAGATGCATCTTGTTTGACTTAGCACATCAATAGAAAAGCAAATGAACTACCAAAGTGCTCTAATTAACTATTTTGCAAATGAATGTAGACATTAGTGCAACACTGCAGCGGCTAAAGTCTGCTGCATGTGAGCTTTGTTTCAGTTAACATTTCAATGAACCAATTAAAAAATAATTTTCTTCTCCTTGACAACTGGGTGGTGTGAACATTATTAGCTGAATAACTACATGTTTAAGTGCAGCCTAAAACCAACAAAAAAAAAATGTGTTCCAAAATGGAATTTCTAGCTTTTTGTAGTAAATGCAGTTAATAAATTAGCTAAACTAATACAAGTCAAAAGGATAAAAATCTTTTAAACCTAAATGCAAAAATTTAAAGCTAGAATAATCATGTTGAAAAGAAAAATTCCATGTCAGTTTACAGCACATTTTTTACAGGTATACAAATTTTATGCAATGTTCTTCACTGTTTATTGCAAACTGTTAATGCCCCATTTGCTTCAAAACTATGGCAAATAAAGCCATAGACAGACATGGGATGATGGAAATTTTCCAGATCATGTGAAAATTCTAGTGTGCATGGACACCAAAACAATGTGACTGACACCCCCAAATAAATGTCTTGGGATAACAGCAACATTCTTGTTGGACATAGCAGACTTTTTGGGTATTCAAAGTAATAGGATGCAGTTATGATATTCTTTTCTATTCGGCATACCAGCTTCAGAAGAAGGCATGCCTTCTGGAATGATAAACAGAGGCTGCACTTGAAAATGTAAAAAAGTTTGGGTGAAATGGTTGAAAGACAGCAATACTGTGTGTTTAACTAGTGTTTTGGTATGAGCCAAGGGTTAGGAGGTTTACTACTTGCTTACTCCTTGAGCAATCCTGCATTTGGAAGGGGACCAGTGGTGGGTTAATATCAATGACATCTGTTGTGGGCATAACGAGCCATCTATGATTCCACCTCATTTGTTGTTCTGTTAATTTTCTTTTTAGTGTTGTGATATGGTGGTATATTTGTACCGATTTTTGTGCGGGCTAGCCTGCTCCTGCATGTGCTGGGCCCCTGCATTTGAATTTTCCTTGTTTGTCTTTTAAACTAAATTAAGAGATTAAAAAAAATAAAGCACATTAAAGTACAGCATGATATAGATCACTACAACACTACAAACTTGGCAAAGTAAACATGGGCAAAAATGGGCAGCATAGATACTGACACCTATGCAATCACTGAGGGTCTAGATATAAATATCCCCATGTTTATGTTCATTTCATGCAGGTGCTCCAATTTAGTGCTGTATGCCATATATTAAAGAATGTAGCTTAATCAGTTGAAACTTAGAGTGAAACCTCAAAAAGGGGCAGACGCTAACATGAATGGTAAAAAGATAAAAATTACTCTGTACAGGTCTGCATTATATATTGGTTCTATAGAAATTCAGGGATATAAACTGAGCCTAAATCAATATGATAGCTAATTATCACATGACCCATAAGAATGGACGCGCCTACGAAAAATTCTGTTGTTACTATCGTAATTCTCTGTGTTATTCATTCTGTCTCAGATTGTCAATAAAGTGCTTTAAGAGCACGCTGCAGGTGAAAGCTGGAGAGCGGGCAACAGATTATACACTATACTTCTGTTATGTACAAACCTTAGGGGAGGTCTTCTGAAATGCTACAGAGCACATACAGTGCTGTCTATTGTACTGGATTAGGATTCCACAATGCATCGCTCCGCATGGCTCTAGAACGGCTCAGGTATTTGAATCAGCCTCCTAAAATTATCTTGTAGCACCCGGGGATAGACTAACAAAAGGCTTGATCCCTGAGAAAAAAAACATTGTCCTTTTCAGAATGCTAATCTGGTATATCACTTTCTGTTACACCCCGGCATGTACTTCTGCCTGTGCAGACAATTAAAGGAATACATTTATTTAATACCCCTTATCATTCAATATTACAACTTGTAATTTATGCTAACTAGATAATCAAAATAGTTTTTTTACCCTCCTCCTCCTCTTTATTTAAATGCTCATTTCTTGATGAAACTTAGTAGATGCTGCATATCTCATGATTAACGGACATCGTCTAAAGCATCCCGGTCCTCTAATCTTCCTAAAATCCCCTTTCATCCGATTGTTTAAGAATGCTTGAAAGGCTAACACCAAGTCTGAGGCTAGTGCACGTTTGGGGGATGGGAGCCTCTGTAGGTTAGCTAATTAAACTGTTTGTCTTCTGAAACATTTAACTGGCTTTAGAGATTATTCTAATTAAGAATTATGTTAGATGTATTTTTTAATGTAGCCATTAAAATTAGTCATAATCCAACAATCTCATGCACTGAGCTCTGTAAATAGAAAAGTGAGTAGAAGCTGCTTCTCCCTTTCCCACTACTTTTTCCCACAAGATGATTCTGCTAGAAGACGAAAAAAAATTATTATAACTAAGGAGCCACCAATCAGTTTTTTCGTTGTCATTTATGGCAATGTGGAGACTGAGAACGGTTTGTTGCTATAGGCTTTGGAACCTCTGCATACACAACTACATGTTGTAATTGCAACAGGTAATATCTGAAGATTGGAAGCAATGATATTCATAAACCTGCCCTGACATTACCAGGCTTGATAGCTAATGAATAATATGTACAAGGCTGGCTGTAGTTCCAAATGGGGTAACAAGGACTGCAATCCCACCTATAGAAATCCTATTTAGCTGGTACTTCAAAAGTTAAAAATACATTTGTTTAAAAAATATATTTTAGAGCTCCTGTCATCAGGCATGGTTTTCCTGACACATGCATTTGTGTCAGCAAAATTCCATGTACTTTTCTCTTCACTGTGTTTCTTTGCAAACAGCAAGGCCTACTGAGATGCATTTCAACGGCAGGCAAAGCAGGTCAAACGCTGAGGTTTCCATTTAAATGCAGCTGCATGCATTTCAATGGAACTCACAGTGATTGACAAGAATGCCCATTGACATGAACCGTAATGCAATACATATAGACAAGATATTCTGCAAGTTATTATAAATTAGTAAAATTAAAACTGCAGCTTGCTACAATTTTCTAGAAATACCAATATTCAAAACATTTGCTCCTTGGAGCAATGCCAATAGTATAGTAAGTTCCTGGAATCTTAATTTCTGCTCACTGCTTTTCCCAAAAGTCTACATAGAAATGAAGGAACCTTTTCAGGCATCCACAGAAATGTATTTAGGTTTAGTTTACTATGCCTATTATCTTTGGTGATATGCTAACAATATTTTTACAGGGTGGCTAGAAAGGCAATGGTTGGGTTATGACAGCACTGAAAATGAGACTAGGTTGAGATTAGGAGCAGCAGACCCACCCATTTATGCCTCATACACACGATGAGAATATCAGACGAATGATCGTATGATAGAATACAACTTCCGGAGTGATGTAATGTGTTTTGTTGTATTGTATTGTATTGTATTCTCTAATTTCCGAGAATGCATGGTGTTGTTCTTACGATTTTTTTAAACGAACACTATACTGATTAAACCAAAATTGTTTAGTTTTAATATGGTACGAGAAAAATGTTCGTGTTTTTCCTTTCGGATATTTTTGCATAAACTGTCGTGATCGCTGTGTACTAATGATCAGATTATTGTATGATCGCTTATAAAGCAGTATTTTCTGATTGTGTGTACTAGACATTCGTTTCAGCAAGCTGCTGTAATGGCCTTAGCGGCTACAGAAGCAGACATGCATCTGATATTAGGCTTGCTAAAATGTTTGCAATTTATACAATTGGCTTCAACAAAAAGGTTTTAAATGGAATATACATGCTAGCTGTCTTCCATATTAGAACCAATATAACTTTTTTTGTGATGGCTAACATTAATACATTATGTAAGTAAAGCTTAACATTTAATTGCCCTCACCTGAAATACCAAATTAATTTGAAAAGTGGAGTAACGACAAAACAAAAAAAGATTCATTGTATAAACAGCAATGACACAGATATTAATTTGACTAACCGTAAAGAGTAATTCATTTTTGTTGGGGAAAAAAAATCCCCTGTGGGTGATCAATGTACATTGATAGGATTTTAACTAAATTTGTTGACGATTCCTACCGATTTCTGCTCTAAAGAAAAAGTTGTTTGTTGGATTATGAATCTGAATGGGAGTGTCTCACCAAACTTAATGCTTTATTGCACAGGATGTCTAAAAATATTTTAATTTCTGGGGAAGTTCTGTACAACAACTATGTACAGAATGCCTCCAGGTTACCAAATTGCATTGAATGACAGAAAATTACAATGCTGTAGATTTAAAAAGTTAAAAAAAACAAAAAAAAAACATTAAGTTACAGTATGACTTGCGTAGCAACTGTACATGCTATACATTTTTGGATTTTATTTTTTCCCCACAATAGAGCAGTTAACCCTTAAGCAACCATCAGCCAAAAATATATTGTTATCCTCTCCTTTGCTTACAAGTCTTACCATCAGCCAAGATTCTGAGTCTATAATCACTGCTAAATTCTGCATATTACTGAATATTTGTTAGTACACTGGATAAACAGTTCTGGTACTTTTACTTTAATTTTATTGCACTAAACCACCAGCAGGTAAATCTGTGATAAAGGTTAAACACATTTCTGATTTTCTTTCCGAATAACAAAATAAAATATTGATCTTTTTCCATGCTTCCCCTTTAAAATAATCACATTTTGTTGCTTTGCAGCCTGAAATGAAGACAGACAGACAGAGAAATATCCCCATAACAAGATATTACCACCTCCATGCTTTACTGTAGGAATGGTGTTATTTGGATGGTGAAATGTATTGGATTTCCGCCAGACTTATCGTTTGGTATTGAGGCCAACTAATAAAATTTTAGTCTCAACTGACCATAACACCTTTTTCCATGTGGCCTCAGAATCTTAAAGGTAAGTTTAAGGTGGTCAGATGATTTGGCCTCAACACCAAACTATATGTCTGGCTGGAAATCCAACAGCTCACCATCCAAATAACACCATTCCTACAGTAAAGCATGGAGGTGGTAATATCCTGTTATGCGGTTGTTTCTTTGCTGCAGGGACTGGAGCACTTGTTAGGATAGAAGAAAAATGGATGGGGCAAAATACCATCAAATTCTTGAGGAAAATCTAAACGACCACATAGTGGTGGAAAGAGAAAAAGGAGAATGTCCTTGCATGGCTTAGTTAGAGCTCAGACTTCTCCTTTTTCCAACTCTGCGATTCTGTTTATTAAATTTTTTTCTGACATGTTGGTGTTATAGCTATCACTTGGATGTTATAAGTTACACTATTAATACAGCTGGATAAAACAAAAACTGTGTCCGTCTTCATTTCAGACTGCAAAGCAACGAAATGTGTTTATTTAAAATGGGGTGATACTTTTCTGTTCTCACTGTATCTAGATATATGATGCTGCAAGGAAGACTGGCTTAATCTGCAGCATGGTCAAAGAACCTTACCTGGTCCCTGTCTATATCCTACAAATTAGTCCACAATGAGAACTTGGAAAACATTTGTTGGTTTTAGTGAGCAGAAAGCACATCACATGCAGGCATCAAGCACAATCAAACACAACCTTCTGTAGGGGCACTGCTTTATAAGCACTAGTGATTAGTGATGCACTAGTAGTAGTGGATTTACAAACTGAATATGGGGATTCCTTCAGTCTATTCCATGGCCAGTTTAGGTAAAAATCACTTCAGTGCTGTATTTTCCTGAATTTGTATAGATTGCACAAAAGTCATGTGTGACGTGCACATGTAAATGAACCAAAACGCATGTCTGGGCATTTTTTAGAAATAGTCATAGAAAACCCATGAATCTCCAGCATGCATTGGCTGCTAGAGCATAACTAACGTGCCTATGAGGGTCACTTTAGTGTAATCAGGTTGCTGGGGAAATGAAAACCTGAAAATGGTTTGTGCAGCTTCTATGCAACCATGAAGCATGAATGTGAGCAGAAAATAATGCTAAAGGTAAAGCAATGAATATACGCAAACAGCAAAAATTTGGATGCTATATAAGACTAATTCCATATGCCCCTGCGAAGCATTATGTTAGGTACAACAGGGCTAATGAATGAATGAAGCAAAAGAGCCTATGCCAACCTAATACCAGTCATAGTTTGGTTCCTGTTGGTAGCACCCTGCATCTAGTGCAGTAGGTGTCCTCAGACAAGACTATGAGCTGGCTTCTACAACGCTATACAGCTGTGCCTTTTTATCACCTATTATTACATGCTGTTACTGTCATCTTTTTTTTCTAATTCTGCTACGCTCCCACTAAGAAATGGACACATCATTCTTTTCACAACACGTCACCCAGCAAGGGAAATCTCTGCAAATCCACCATTTCAGACAGCGAGGGGGCCCATGTGACAGCGAATTAGCGGTCATACCATAGAAGGACACATTCGATTTATTTTGTACAGTCCACATAAAAAAGCTGGCATATAAACAAAAGATGACAATGGATTTAAGCCAATATGCTAATTGGCTAGTCGCTAAACCATAATCTTGTAAGATTCCGCTCGTCAAGTACTAAAGGAAGTAAAACCAGTAAGAAGACATAGGAATTATGATTGTAGCACACACAACAGGCCGCTTCTATCACAACTCTAAAGGGTATTATAAGCTAAACACTTTTTTCCCCCCTTACTGCTGAAAGATTATACTGGTTATCCCATTAAAGTTGGTAAAATGCCATTCTTGTGTCTTAAAGCTAAAGCAATGGAGGTCAAGAAGTTTATACTGCTTCTTACAAGGCGAGTGTGGATGTAATCTTCCCAAAGTTACAATAATTAATGTTAAGCTTCTTTAGCAATACGTTTCTGAAAGAAGTTGCCTGATAATATACTTAGAGCCTGGCTAGTGTTTGTGTTACAAGAAATGTCTTCTATGCAGCTCACGTCTGTCAGCTTAAATCTTTAGTCAAACGAGGGCGATGATGAGCAGCCCGACTTAGAAATGAAAAATAATACTTAGGAGCATATAGGTGAAATGGGCAGAAAGGCGACGATAGAATCCTCCGACCGCAGGTTTGAAGAACGGCATGGATTTACCCGCACCGGATAAGCTCCCTTTTCTGCTGAATAGTGCATGTTGCAGATGTGAACCCTGACAATCCACAAAGGGGTGTTTTATTTTATTTTTTTAATAAATGCCTCTGTGCTGACATCACTGAATGCAACCACAGACAGCGGTTTGCTTGACAGTGGCAAAGGAAAGCAAAAACCTATAAACAAATCAAAGAAACTCAGATATGCTCTTAATAACCAAATCAATACTGGTTCAAAAAAATCCAGTCATGGCAAAAGCACTCTGTGCACGGTACACCCCTGTATATGTTCTTTACATTTGATTAACTGCTTTTCCTAGATGATGCCTGAAGCATCCCCAGTGTTCTTAGGTTTACCTCAGGAAGATTTTTTTTGTTAGTCTATGGTGGTTCAAAACTGGAATTTATAATGAATGATAGGTAGCGACTCTTATCCACTATGAGGAAACTACTGCAAGGGCCATCTCAGCATCTACAGAACAGAACTGAGGAAGAATCTTAAAGACCTGATAGAGAATTATTTTTCAACAAGTATATATACATATACACATACACACATACACAGTATCTCACAAAAGTGAGTACACCCCTCACATTTTTGTAAATATTTTATTATATCTTTTCATGTGACAACACTGAAGGAATGACACTTTGCTACAATGTAAAGTAGTGAATGTATAGCTTGTATAACAGTGTAAATTTGCTGTCCCCTCAAAATAAATCAACACACAGCCATTAATGTCTAAACCGCTGGCAACAAAAGTGAGTACACCCGTAAGTAAAAATGGGCCCAATTAGCCATTTTCCCTCGTCGGTGTCATGTGACTCGTTAGTGTTACAAGGTCTCAGTTGTGAATGGGGAGCAGGTGTGTTAAATTTGGTGTTATCGCTCTCATTCTCTCATACTGATCACTGGAAGTTCAACATGCCACCTCATGGCAAAGATAATTGTTGCTTTACAAAAAGATGGCCTAGGCTATAAGAAGATTGCCAAGACCCTGAAACTGAGCTGCACCATGGTGGCCAAGACAGTACAGGGGTTTAACAGGACAGGTTCCACTCAGAACAGGCCTAGCCATGGTCGACCAAAGAAGTTGACTGCACATGCTCAGTGTCATATCCAGAAGCACCATGGTGGCCAAGACCGTACAGGGGTTTAACAGGACAGGTTCCACTCAGAACAGGCCTAGCCATGGTCGACCAAAGAAGTTGAGTGCACATGCTCCGCGTCATATCCAGAAGTTGTCTTTGGGAAATAGACCTATGAGTGCTGCCAGCATTGCTGCAGAGGTTGAAGGGGTGGGGGGTCAGCCTGTCAGTACTCAGACCATATGCTGCACACTGCATAAAATTAGTCTGCATGGCTGTTGTCCCAGAATGAAGCCTCTTCTAAAGATGATGCACAAGAAAGCCCACAGTTTGCTGAAGACAAGCAGACTAAGGACGTTGATTACTGGAACCATATCCTGTGGTCTGATGAGACCAAGATAAACTTATTTGGTTAAGATGGTGTCAAGTGTGTGTGGCGGCAACCAGGTAAGGAGTACAAAGACAAGTGTGTCTTGTCTACAGTCAAGCATGGTGGTGGGGGTGTCATGGTCTATGGCACTGGGGAGCTACAGTTCATTGAGGGAACCATGAATGCAACATGAACTGTGACATACTGAAGCAGAGCATGAGCCCTCCCTTTGGAGACTGGGCCGCAGGGCAGTATTCCAACATGATAACGACCCCAAACACACCTCCAAGACAACCACTGCCTTGCTAAAGAAGCTGAGGGTAAAGATGATGGACTGGCCAAGTATGTCTCCAGACCTAAACCCTATTGAGCATCTGTGGGGCACCTTTAAACAGAAGGTGGAGGAGCGCAAAGTCTCTAACATTCACCAGCTCCGTGATGTCGTCATGGAGGAGGGGAAGAGGACTCCAGTGGCAACCTGTGGAGCTTTGGTGAACTCCATGCCCAAGAGGGCAGTGCTGGAAAAATTAGATGTTTGTACTTACCGTAAAATCCATTTCTCTGAGTTTATCGATGGACGCAGCGCCTCCTTAATCTTGACCATTGGGTTATATCTCCTCCAGGAGTAGGACTAGGCAAAACAAAAAACACCTGGCTACACCCATGGGCTGTCCTCAGTCAGTATATAACCCCCTCCCTGCACTAGGTATTCAGTTTAGTAGCAAGCAGTAATAGAAGTATCAGAAACTCCATAGAGGGGTGGGTGCTGTGTCCATCGAACTCAGAAAAACTGATTTTACAGTGAGTACAAAAATCCCATTTTCTCTTTCGTTCATCGACGGACACATCGCCTCCTTAATCTTGACCATTGGGACGTCAAAAAAAGTGAGTCTGACCTCCGGAAGGACTCAGTGGCTGCCAGATAAACCCGAATCGCACGAACCACATCCAAGGTTTGCAAAGAAAATTTCTTGGAATGAGCTGGCTTGAGTCACAAGGACGGCAACACAATGTCCTCCTTCAAATGGAAGTCAGAGACAACCTTGGGCAGAAATGACAGACAGGGATGAAGAACCACTTTATCCCTGGAGTACTAAATAGGGACGACAAGATAATGCCGCCAACTCCGAAACCCTGCAGGCTGAGGTAATAGCCACCAGGAATGCCACCTTCTGGAACAATGAAGGTAAGGGAATCTCCCAAATATTCTCAAATGGAGGTTTCTGGAGAACCGATAGCACTAAGTTTATATTCCATGGCGGCAAAAGAGACCGTACAGGCAGAGACACATGCCGGACTTCTTGAATGAAGGTACGAACTAAAAAGTGAGCGGCTAGGGGTCACTGAAAGAAGACTGCTAAGGCAGACACCTGGCCCTTGATGGTGCTCAAAGCCAACTTCTACTCAAGGCCCTGTTGAAGAAAAGCTAAGATCCGAGCCACAGAAAAGGATTGAAGATGAACGCCACTCGACTCACACCAAGAAATGTACGCTTTCTACGTACAATGGCAAATCTTACTAGAAGTCAAATTCCTCACCTTCACCATAGTAGGGATCACTGATCCCGACAGACCTCTATCTCTCAGTACCTGGCTTTCAATGGCTAGGCCATTAAAACCAGTTACTGTAAAGCAGGATGGATGCTTAGCCCTTGGTACAACTGGTCCTCTTTTAGAGGTAGCTTCCAAGGGACGTTTATGGCCACCAGAAGGCTTTTGCTGGTCCTTCGCAGGCACCGCAGAAGAGGAAGGCGTTGGCCTCGCAGTGGCACTAGGACGACTGCAGCGTCTACCAGAGGAACTTGCGAGATTGCCACAAGCCTCAGTTACTTCCTGTTGAACTGAACCTACTGAAGGGGCCAACGTTTAAGAAGAAAAACTACTATCCTGGTCCGTATTCACTCCAGAGTGAGACCTAGGTAGCCCAATTTCCTGGACAGGGCTAGAGGGGACCTTGGGTAGTTTGGGCATCATTCGAACCTTTACAGGAATTATACCCACACAAGGAGACACTGGGCCCCCCGAAGTGGACAAATTCTGTCCCCCTTCTTTGGTACCCCCAAAAGGTTAAATTCACGGACCCCCTTGATGCTCACAAAAGGAGGTCCATGAATCTGGAAACCAGCAAAGATGTGCCCTCACCCCAGCAATGGGTGAGGGAAGACCTTCATGCTGAAGGAGTCTTGTCAGTGGATCCGGAGAAGCCTGCTCTAGGCTTACCAGACCAAGATTGCTTGGAACTTCCCGTGGAAGACGTGAGAGATCTGTTTCCTTTATCTGCAGTCCTGGGAGCCTGGAAGAATTTCTTATGGGCTGAGAAGAAAGGCCCCCATCTGTGACAAGGCTCCTTCCCTTTCCTGGATTGAGGCAAGAAGCTGTGACACACTTAATGATGTCATCCAGGGTAGCCCCAAACAGGAGGTCGCCTTGAAAGGGCAGATCAATGAGAGCTTTTTTAGAGGCTTGATTTGCCGACCAATTCTTAAGCCACAGCACAAGTCTAATCACCTCCGCTGAAATAGAAAGCTTTGACAGCACAGGAGCTGCATCCAAGTCTGCATCACAAATATACTGTAGCCCATGGACCAACTGGTCCGCTAAATCAACATAAGCAGCGGGAACCTGCTCACTACCCAGACTCTGGTGCAAAAGCTTGGCCTATTCAGTTAGGGTCTGCGGCACCAGGGCCGAGGCTAAGACTGGACGCAATGCCGATCCAGCCATAGTAAACATGCTGCGTGCCACAGCCTCCACTTTCCTGTCTGCCGTGTCCTTAAAGGACAGGGGATTCCTCTACTGGGATCATGGTTGTTTATTAAACCTGGAAACAGGAGGTAGTCCACCTTTTTAAAAGGGATTCTTCAAAGGGGTAGCGTACTGAGAAACGTTTGGGGACCACAAAGGGTGACTTTGGATGTTCCCATTCCTTATAGGTAAACCTATCAAAATAAGGCAGATAAGGAGACACCCTTGGTGTGCGAGGTGCATACCAAAGGACACATCTGTGGCCCTGTCAGCCGCATCCTCTATCTTTAGGGTCTCCCGCACCGCAGTAACAAGTGCGACGGCCGGGTCAGGGGGCGGGATATAAACCCCCCTGGATGGGCTACTTCCCCGGCGGCATCAGGCTCAGAATCAGATGAGACAGACTGAGCAGGGGAAGGCGGGGACACTTTCTCCTGGGTCTTTGCCCACATGCTACTTCCACCCGGGATACCAATGACTCAAGGTCCGTCGTAAGCGCAACCATGGGAAGCTGGGGTTCTGAGGGACCTGCCACCTCCATGAGGAGATCAGTGAGTGAGATGTGACCCTGAGGCTCCATAGGGAAGAAGACCCTGTAGTACAAAGGAACTTTGGCACCACTAAGGGACACCCCAAAGGCCAGGGTACCTATCAGCCAAGAGGGAGATACACAAGGACCCCCAAAGACTTACCCTACCAAATGAAGGAGCACTGCAATTCGGACCCAGCAACTCCAATGTCGGTGTCCATTTTATATATCCCGGGACAGGAAGAGAAGTATAGGGGAGGAAGAGGAGGAGCTCTGGCATCTCCACAAGGTATCGGCCATCTCTAGCGTCTCACTAGACTAACGAAAAATGGCTGCTGTGACATCATTGGCTACAGAAACCTGGCCACCGCCCAGAGACCAGCCAGACTAAGGGAAAATGGTCGCCGTGATGTCATCGGACCACCCAAACATGGCTGCCGGCCATTTGACATGCTGAAGCATGCTGCCAGGATCCTCTCTGTGCCTTCAACATCGTTGCACCATCTGCAAGGGGACCCCATCCAAAAAGGTACTGTACGCCACCAGGCAGGGTGAACATTTAAGGGGACACCACTGTGCACTCTGCACCGCCGTGCTCTCTGCCCTGGGACCCTCAAACTGCACACGCAGCAGGGCATGCACCTAGGGGTCTCCTGCACTGGAACACCCCCATACCACCAGGGCAGGACACACACCCAAAAGAGGACCGGCGGTGGAGACCCCCATAAGTCTCTGTTGCCTGCCCTGGGACTCCCACCAATCCGTGGGGGGAGAGGAAGCCCAGTTTAACCAAGGGACTTTAGGATGGGAGGAGTCCGACCATCCCTGGAGGGTACCCCCGTCCACCTCAAACCACAGAAAGGGGGAAAGGGGGGACTGTACTTACTGATCCATGGTGTGGGTGACCCTCCAGACAGAACTCCTTGCCACTGAAGTGGGGGCTGTCGGCCAAGGGGCCGATGCGACTCAGAAAAGCGCCCGTTCGTATGCGACCCTGCAAGACATTTAACAAGCGGGCCAGCCTCCACCCATTGAGGCTATGTCACGGCCCACCTAGCACGTAGCTGCGGTCTGCACGCGCTCGCTGGCTGGACTGGGGAGACCACTAGATCTAGATTATCAAGCCCGTCACCCAGCCCGGCAGTTGATTGCAGATCTTCCAGAAGAAAATGCATGGAAGAAAGAGACAAAAAGTACAATTTGCTAGGACCAAAAGATCCCAGCAAGGAGGTAGGTCCTTACTCCTGACTAGACAGAAATAAACTTAATACCTAGAGCAGGGAGAGGGTTACATACTGACTGAGGATAGCCCATGGGCGTAGCCAGGTGTTTTTTTCTGCCTAGTCCTACTCCTGCAGAGGCAATATAACCCAATGGTCATGATTAAGGAAGCGCTGTGTCCATCGATGAACGAAAGAGAAATAATGATGGCCACACAAAATATTGACACTTTGGGCCCAATTTGGAAATATTTTTACTATTTGTACTCACTTTTGTTACCAGCGGTTTAAACATTAATGGCTGTGTGTTGGGTTATTTTGAGGGGACAGCAAATTTACACTGTTATACAAGCTGTACACTCACTACTTTACATTGTAGCAAAGTGTAATTTCTTCAGTGTTGTCACATGAAAAGATATAATAAAATATTTTGTGAGATATATATATGTATAAATAAATAAATAAATAAAATCTAGCCACAAATGTAGAGATTTCTTTTTTTTCAGCCTATGGGCCGAATTAAAGAAATCAAACAGATTCCTCCATCCATGCTAACAGCATGGGTGGACAAATCTCCAGCTGCGAGCCACTGTATTCTGACAGCCGACACTGCCAGCTGCTAGAATACCCATACAATATGCTGTTCAGGCAAACGTTTTCCACCTGGCTACATTAGCAGAATTCAGCTGAAGAATCAACCTTTGTCGATAGAAGTGTCGATGATGGGGCCAGCATTAATCAGCCAAAATTTGTTGCCTTTATGGCCAGTTTTGGTTATGTTCAATTTTATCCAGACCATATAACACTTCCTTCAATCAATGGCTTACCTAGATAAAAAGGCATTTAAGTTAATTAAGCAAGGAGGTCCTTTCCTGTTGGGATCAGCGTATGGAGATTACAGCAGGTAAGTGATGCAAAAGATAAGCAGTAAAACATCCAGGAATACAGAAGACATTAAAAAACACTATTACACTATAGCACAGTGTAGCCTGGCCTTATACGGTATAACCCACACAGAAAACAATAAATGATTGCACCAGAAAAGAATGAATATATCCTTTAGGGATGCAGCGAGAAATGTGCTAGCAAAAAATAAATACATTAAAATAGTACAATCAAAATAAATGTCAAATTCATAGAAGTGTGTGCAGGTTAAAAAGAAAGCCCCTATGCAAAGTTTTGTTGGATACAGTTCAAACATTCTTGTACCAATGGCATCCACACTCAAAGGCCAAATAAGCAAATGATCAAGCAAGTCTCCTAAGTGATATAGATCAAATTGAGCAGGATTACTAATGGAATATAGACTACTCACTTAAGCCTGGTACACACTAATGTCTTTTTTTCATTCAACCCAGTGGGTTGAACTAAAAAAACCTGACAGTTCCGGTCAGAGCTGCTGCACTAACAGTCCAACATTAGTACAGCGATCTCCCCTGCAAAGCTGCTGTGGTGTAACAGGGGGGTGGCCACCCCCCGCCAGAACACTCTGATCAGGTCTCTCTCCGCCATTGGCGGAGAGCACTGATTGAGAGCCGGTCGGCCACTGGTTCTCCAGCATGCTGGTCCGACGGGAAACCGGTCAAATGGCCGGCTTCTGTCCGACTGGCTGTCATACACACAGGCTGAATGTCAGATGGTTTTTATTGAGTCTCCTGAAATTTGGCCCGTGTATACAGGGCTTTAGCTCAGTGATTGACATGAAACTATGTTCACTCAATCAACCAATCATGTGCTAGAAACATTTTTTTCTTTTAGTTTCCTTGTACATAAATTGCACATTTACTTTAATAGTCAATTTACATGGACTTGAGCTAAAATGCATGTACGTTTCCATCCATTTTAGTCTCACTTTAACACACGCTGACGCCCATTAACATACATTTTGCATGTTCGCGCAATGCAACGCTATGGTGTGAATAGGACACTTTGGAAATTATTGTTTTTCAGATGTACTTTCGTTAAACTGTGTTTTACAGCTGTGCTAAAACGCACAGGTGTGAATTAGCCTTTACTGGCCTAGCAAAGTAAACTTACACCTTTAAAATGAACAGTTATTTTAAGACCCCTTTCACACTTAGCCACCCCGATTGCCAGCGGTAAAGCGGCGCTATTTTTTGGGGAGGAGCGGTGTATTCACCTCTGCAAAGAAGCTTTTGTGATGCCCTGCCAGCGCAGCGCCCCAGTGTGAAAGCACTCGGCTGTAGAGCCTGAAAAACGCCTCCAGTGTGAAAGGGGTCTGAACGTAAATAGCCCATGCTTCTTTAATAAACTAACCTTATTGTCATCTTTCACATCTTGGTCTAATGAGTGATCACACCAAAAACATATATATTTAAAAGGGGTTCTAAAGACAAAAGGTTTTTTATCTTAATGCATTCTATACATTAAGATAAAAAACCTTCAGTGTGCAGCAACCCCGCAAATACTTACCTGAGCCCCATCTCAATCCAGCGATGTTGCTGGATAACCTTAGCTGTCTCTCCCTTCTGATTGGCTGAGACAACAGCGGGCACCACTGGCTCCCGCTGCTGTCAAAGTCAGTGAACCAATGAGAAGGGGGGGGTGCACGACTCTGTGTCTGAATGGACACACGGAGCAGTGGCTCAGCTCAGGTGCCCCCATAGCAAGCTACTTTATATGGGGGCACTTAGCAGGAGAGAGGGGCCAGGAAGCCCACGAAGGACCCGACAAGAGGAGGATCTGGGTTGCTCTGTGCAAAACCACTACACAGAGCAGGTAAGTATAACATATGTTTAAAAATAACAAACAAACAAAAAAAAATAAGACATTAATATTACTTTAATATATATTAACTAATCTGGCCAGCAGTGGCTAGATAAAGAAACCGTTAAATGTCGGAGTAACTTTGATTACAAAAATAACTTTGGTGTCAAAGCTGCAAGAAAGTAACACTTTTGGCCCACTTACAGCCTACACCAAAGAAGCCTACCCACTGGGGGTCTTAAGAGACTTAGGAAGTTAACCAGTAGTTAAACTACAGCCATGCCAAATGCAAAAAATCTTTGTGTAGATTTGCCCTTTAACCTGCCAAAATCAATAGGGAAAAATTAGTCCTCCTAGATGCATGCCCTAGGTATATAGTTACTTGGATTTCAGAGCGTAACTATACCAAACCTCTGAAGATACCAATACTGATCTTTAAAATTGAAGAGTGATAACGGCTCATTTACCGAATTGTTTTATTCCCTCATTTTTAAATTTTATTCCACTTGAACTGCACAGAACAAAGCGTGGCGCAGCGTAGCAGAGGAGGAAGTCCTAAACAATGGTGCTCTATAAAAGGGTCCGTTGCTGAAGGACACCTGGCTCCCCTTTGGTGAAAGCATAACAAGTTTATTAAGTAAGCACCACCTCAGCAATTATAATCCCCTCTGGCTTCCTGGGCACAGTTTATTGGTTCAATTTTCATAACCGTGAGCATCATTAGGGCAATGCAGTAATTAAGAGTTGTTAGAAAGTGAATTCTCAAACTGCAGATTAGAAAATTAAACTATTTCCTGATTACATATTAATGGAGCACAACAATAGCAGTTGCCATAAGCTTGGAAGGCAACCAAGGGATAAATCTGTGTACTTAATTACCATAAACAATGGCTGCATAGAAATGAAGTTTTACGCACATTTCCTTCTGTAATATGTCTGATATCAGTACACACTTGACAATTCTTGTTCAATTATCTCTATTATTTAATGCGCTGTGAACGGCTCTGTGTAAATAAAATTAACCACCCCAATTACTTTGAATTCATCTAGGGACAACGTAAAAAGAGAAAAAAAAAAATGTGGAGAATTCACGGCAATGTCTAATCTAAAACATTACAGAAGCTTTTACTTGAATCTGCCTATATTTGTATGCTTTAATTTAAGTGTATGCGCTAATTTAATTACATTTGCCACCAATGGTCAATCAGAAGCAACAGAGCTACGGTGATTTAATTAATCCACATTCACTATACACACAATCAAGAAGAAATCTGGTGAACAGCACAATTCTATGTTATCGGTCTGTTTTCAGCAAGAATAAAGAGAATGAATTAAAAATTAAAAAGAACCAGTTACTGGTAAAGTATGGCAATTTGTGGGATGTGGTTACATTGGTAGCTCAACAACTGTTCCTGGGTTGTAGTAAATAATACCAATGCAAAGAATTATCCAGGGTGTCTTGGGTGTTATATATGTGGTATAGAACAGTCTTAAATGCATATATTTGTTTCTTGTGAATTGAGAAGTTGCATTCTAATCAATATTGTTTTTGCTTCATAAGTGATTGCCATTCTGTGCGATATACAAAGAAGAAGTATGTTTGTCTAATTAACTTATTCATTTTCCATAGAATGTATTGCTCTTATTTGTTGTCGAGCTCAGATACAACTATACAACTAAATTGATGTACGTGAGAGTATATATATATATATATATATATATATATATATATATATATATATATATATATAAACACACACTTTTATATTTATTCTGCTTTAAATGGCAGAAGCTCTCTCAGGCCTTTTAACATCAAATGTGAGCACAGAGACCTGAACACGTGGAGATAAGCTTAGATTTGGAGATTTTTTTTTTTTTTATAAGCTCTTCTGAATTTTGAACCAAATGCTACATGAAGCTTTGCTCAGGCTCCTTTTTGCCTAGCCAAAAACAGAGATGCTCAGACTGCCCATAGCAGTTGGACTTCCAAAGTAGACAAATTCCAAGTCTTGAACAGGTATGAAAGCTTTTAAGAGATGACAACAAAAACAGTAGGGAATCAACCTTTGTAAATTCTGCAAAACTCTTGTGTCATTAGAACTTCAGGGAGATTTAGAAGACATAAATAAATGCAGTTCTGTATTTATTAATACTGTAAATTGGTAAATTTATATTTTTATGCAAGCGGTGCAAGAACCTGCATATGACCCAGTATCAGCTTCCTGCAGTTTATGTACAGCAAAACTTAAGCTTGGGGAGGGAGAATAAGTACAAAGAACCAATCAGTTTTGCTGCAGTGCAAGAAGAATGCGGATATGAAGAGGAATCAGAGTGAGTTGTGTGCAACACTTTTGGCCCACTAACAGCCTACACCAAAGAAATCTACCCACTGGGGGTCTCAAGAGACTACAATAAAAACTGTATCAAAAAAAAAAAAAAAAAAGAACTTTTGCATTTAGAAATAATTTAAATGTGATATCCTAGTGATAAATCCAATAAACTTCCCTGCAATCAATGAAGCCAAAAAACTTTCAGACATATATGCAGTGCTAACACGTTAAATGTGACAATAGTACAAAAACACAGAATGGCGTTGTAACACAAACACAACATTGTAAATAAAAAAATCCTCTGTGAACACTTGCAAAGATTACAAGTCTAAAAACCACATAAGTGAAGTATCATCAAATCATTGATCCCTCAACACCATGTGAGTTTCAACCTGAGGTCAATCCTTCAACGTCACCATAAAAATTGCACCCCTTACCAAATAACAAGACCCCTTTTTATATGAAAGTCAAATGCGCTCATTCCACACTCAAAACTGCTGGCATCGAATTGTCCACAATAGGGGTCCTCTCTTCAAACGGTCCAAGGTGTTCAATATGCCATGTATTCAAAAAGGAAGTAAGCCACACATAGCGTAATATTATAACATGTATTCAATAAATATACTCACAAAGCAGTAGTAGAAAAGTGCATAATGGAATTCGTTGTACAGTGTGCATGCGTGATGCCATCAGACAATGGGCACCGCCCTACATGTTTTGTTAAAAAAATGTCCTTAGGGAATATATGTGCTTCCTGGTTCCTGGTTCCTCTGAGGACAATATTTCTAACAAAATGCGTAGGTATGGGCACATTGAAGTCATCATGCATGCACACTGTACAGCCAGTTCCTATATGCACATTTCTGGCTATATGTCAGAAAGATTTTTGGCTCGATTGTAGGGAAGTTTATTTGATTTATCATTAGAATATCACATTTAAAGAGATACGAGTTCTATACATATGTGTTATAGGTATATAATAAAATGTATAGGTTTATACAGAAAGGCTCAATCAGTCATTTAATATACAGGTATGGTTAATTTTTCAAAATAATATTCCTAATATTGATTCTCTAAGGAGTTTCTGAACCCATAATATAATACAGCCCCACATATAAACACAACTGTGTTCTCTAAACCCCAATCAAAATATTAAGCCTTCACTTTAAGGATCCATTCCTCTTAAAAACTGAAGAAAAGGTACTTGCCTTAAGAATTTTTGGGCTCTATTATTATATTTCATTTGACACTTTCAACCAATTTAACAAAATACTAACAAATGTGTGTAGGATTTTATGTAGCATTAATAAAAAACTTACTATAAAAAGAGAATGGAAAGCTGGGACAACATATGTACAAATAAAAATAGATAATTCTCTAGTACATACATTCATACATGTTTTATACAAGGCACAAACATAAATTATTTTAAAGTTGAGGCAATATTCCTGATAAAACTCAAAAATGATTTTGTCACTATAATCCAAAACCATTTTGTGCATTATGCTTCCATTTATAAGAGACACAGATGAGCAATTTGTGCCCCCGCCACATAAATATATATTCTAAATAGATGTATACCGCCCTTACAATGCTGTAAATCTATTTCCTCTCCACAATCAGATAGCGGTGACAGCTTTCACTGAGATGGCAGTCTATGTACAGCGTGTTTCATGAGGAATATAGCTGGCTAGCTTCCTTCTCTTCAGACACACACACAACACACTCTGCCTATTGAATCTGTAGAACACTGAAGATCTTACTATTTTTTTTTTCTAAGCAGGGGCATATCAATGAGGCACAGATATGTATTCAGGCTCTGCATGGTTGAGCACACTGTTCAATAGTGCTGGCTCACACGATATCAGGGCGAGTTATCACTTCCCATGAAGGCACTCTTATCACCAGGGCCCAGAGAGGTGGCAGCAAATCGCAGCCTTTTCATTTTCAAGGCAGTTCTGCTGAACATTCAGGCTTCAAAGATTCACACTTCCAAAACTCTATAAGAGTTTGTGAACGCTCAATTTGCCAAAACTGTTTACAGTGTAATTGGGCACCGTACCTGTGTCCATGAGATAGCGGAGGCGGTTCTCCACCAGCGCGGCACGGGTGTCAATTTGATTCTGCTCGTTCTCTAGGGCTGCCAATTCTCCAACTACATACTGACTGGTGTCTTTGAACCCTTTCTGTATTAGAGAAAAAGAGAAATAGAGAAAGAACAAATAAGAGGGGAGACATCACTTGTAAGTTGACTTTTTCTTTCTTGCGATCACTTAGAAAAGCACTTACTCGGCCAACAAAAGCCCATACCACACCACTCTCGAGTGCCAGAAGAGCACAAAAATATATAGTGATATTCCATTATATACTGGAGGGCTAGCTCTTCACCTGATATTTCTACACTTCGCTTATCTACACAAAGCAAATTCTGAGCTGAATACACCTGATAAAAGATATATGTTTGACTTGTATCTTTCTCTGTCTATCGAAAGGATCAAGAAAAACAATTATGTCATAAATTTGCAAATTTAAAAGCTTGCATTTGAAGGCCCTTTGGCTTTCAGATGATGTTTAGATCAAAAGTGATGGTCCCATATGCCGGCAGCTAATGTCAGCATTGATATAAAGCAGGCTGGATAAAAAACTCAACTGTACAATTCTCATATCTGCTCATCTATGCAACCTATGTTGATTTTTACGGTTTCATTCCATGATATGGAAATTCAGGTTGGATGCAATTTCACAGAAAAGGGCTTAAGCCCCATACACACCATCAGATTTTCTGCTGATTTTTGTCTTCAGATTTACCAAAACCATGTAGTGCGAGGGCCTGCCCGATTGCATACAAATTGAAACTCCTAAGGTTTGACCTCATATTATATGGTTTTGGTAAATCTAAAGACAAAAATCAGCAGAAAATCTGATAGTGTGTATGGGGCTTTAGAGTTTGGGTAATATGACTATGGGATTTATTTACTAAAACTGGAGAGTGCAAAATCAGCCTCACTTCTGCATAAGAAACCAATCAGAAACCTAAAAAGTCAGATGTGCCGGCTTGCTCCCGAGCTATGCTGTGTGTGTCCATAGGCACACACAGTGCGGCTCGGGCTGGACTCCCAATTTCTGCTCATAGGATTTGATTGAAAACAGTAGTAGCCAATGGCTTCCGCTGCTGTCTCTGTGTGCTGTGAATGCAGGGTGAGAGGAGAGCTGCTACAGATGGGTGGATTGAGTGAGTACTCAGGTAAGTAAGTGGGGTGGGGGGCATTTTCCGCATGTGTGCCACCATAGGAAACAGCTTCCAATGGTGGCAAATGCAAAGAGGAGAAGCCTAGAGTGTTGGTGGAAGATCCCAGGAGAGGAGGTTCAGACTTTAAAAACCTTAAAACAAAGAATTTAACTTAAAACATTTTATGACTTTAGAACCACTTGACCTCCAGAAGGCTTTACCCCCTCCATGACCAGGGCATTTTTTTGATATTCAGCACTGTACTAACTGGCAACTGCGTGGTCACGCAACACTATACGCAAATTAAATTTATATATTTTTTTCCCCACACAAATAGAGCTTTCTTTTGGTTACATTTGATCATCACTGTACCTATGGAGACAGAGTTCTGTGTTTTTGTAAACACAGAACTCTGTCTGTGATTGGACAAAACCGATTAGCTGATTTCAGTCGACATTAGTTGCTGAAATCTGCTACCAAACTTGTACAGTGTCCAATCACAGCGTGGGCCTGCTGGGGACGCACACAAGCATTGTCCCTCTTGTCTATGCTGCTCACCCGCAAAATAAAACTACTGTGGGTGGGCAGCAAGTAGTTAACTGTGCTCAATGTGTTAAGTTAAAAACTCTGAGGGATTAATACTACTTTAAGTGTACAGTGAGGGGAAAAAAGTATTTGATACCCTGCTGATTTTGTACGTTTGCCCACTGACAAAGAAATGATCAGTCTATAATTTTATTGGTAAGTTTATTTTAACAGTGAGAGACAGAACAACAAAAATATCCAGAAAAACGCATTTCAAAAAATGTATTTAATCCCCCATCAATCAGCAAGATTTCTGGCTCCCAGGTGTCTTTTATATAGGCAACGAGCTGAGATTAAGAGCACTCTCTTATAGGGAGTGCTCCTAATCTCAGCTTGTTACCTGTATAAAAGACACCTGTCCACAGAAGCAATCAATCAATCTGATTACAAGGATGTCAGGGACAAGATTGTAGACCTATACAAGGCTGTAATGGGCTACAAGACCATCGCCAAGCAGCTTGGTGAGAGGGTGACAACAGTTGGTGCCCTTATTCGCAAATGGAAGAAACACAAAATAACTGTCAATCTTCCTTGGTCTGGGGCTCCATGCAAGATCTCACCTCGTGGAGTTTTAATGATCATGAGAACAGTGAGGAATCAGCCAGAACTACATGGGAAAATCTTGTCAATGATCGCAAGGCAGCTGGGACTGTAGTCACCAAGAAAACAATTGATAACACACTACGCCGTGAAGGACTGAAATCCTGCAGCGCCTGCAAGGTCCCCCTGCTCAAGAAAACACATGTACAGGCCCCTCTGAAATTTGCTAATGAACATCTGAATGATTCAGAGGAGAACTGGGTGCCTGCCTATAACCCCAAGAAGACCATCCCTACCGTCAAACATGGAGGTGGAAACATTATGCTTTGGGGGTGTTTTTCTTCTATGGGGACAGGACAACTTCACCACATCAAAGGGACGATGGAAGGGGCCATGTACCATAAAATCTTGGGTGAAAACCTCCTTTCCTCAACCAGGGCATTGAAAATGGGTCATGGGTCATGGATGGGTATTCCAGCATGACATCGACCCAAAACACATGGCCAAGGCAACAAAAGGAATGGCTCAAAAAGAAGCACATTACGGTCCAGGAGTGGCCTAGTCTCCAGACCTTAATCCCATATAAAATATGGGGAGGGAGTTGAAAGTTCGAGTTACCAAACGTCAGCCTCGAAAACCTTAATGACTTGAAGAGCATCTGCAAAGAGGAGTGGGACAAAATCCCTCCTGAGATGTGTGCAAAACTGGTGGCCAACTACAAGATACGTCTGACTTCTGTGATTGCCAACAAGAGTGTTGCCACCAAGTACTAAATCATGTTTTGCGAAGGGGTCAAATACTTATTTCACTCACTAAAATGCCAATCAATTCATAACTTTTTTGAAATGCGTTTTTTTTTTTTTTTTTTAGTTATTCTGTCTCTCACTGTTAAAATAAACCTAACATTAAAATTATAGACCAATCATTTGTTTTTCCGTGGGCAAACAAACAAAATCAGCAGGAGATCAAATACTCTTTCTCTCACTGTACCCAGAGACATGGGAACATTACCTAATGGTAAAGATCTTTACATTATATGAACCAGCCAAACACTGGCTGATATTTCTAAATATTTCTAATGTTTCCCATGAATAAAACAGGGGGAAAGGGCAAGTATGTTAATATTATAATAGCTCAAAGAGAAGATCTGTGTAATGCCTATGGCCACTTTAAATGGCTAGTCAACCCAAATGATAACTGAGCAACAGTTGCAGTCCTGTCAACTAATGGGATAGGTTGGCTCCTTATATCATTTTTGGACCACACTGGAGTTTTACTTATCCTTCCACAGCTGAGATACTTTCATTGTTCCTTTTATTTTATTCATAATATAACAATTTTTTAACAAAATCATCAGAAAGAATATGACCTCATGTAACCTCTACACAGTTGTGCAAGCCATTTTTTAGCTTTCAGCGCTGTCGCACTTTGAATGACAATTGCGCGGTCGTGCTACACTGTACCCAAACACATTTTTTTATCATTTTATTCACACAAATACAGATTTCTTTTGGTGGTATTTAATCACTGCAGGGTTTTTTATGTTTTACAAAAAAAAAGACCAACATTTTAGAAAAAAAAAAATGTTTTCTACTTTTTTTCTGTCAGTAAATTTTGTAACTAAGAAATTTTTTGCTTTCACTGATGTGCAATGAGGCAGCACCGATAGGCTAAACTGATGGGCATTGATGAGGTGGCACTTATGGGCACTGATAATGCAGAATTTATGGGCACTGATTAGGTGGCACTAATATGCCACACTTATGGGCACTGTTAGGTGGCACTGGTGGGCACTGATAGGCAGCACAGATAGGCGGTACTGATGAGCACTGATGGGCATTGATGGGTGGCACTGATGGGCATTGTTTGACAGCAGTGATGGGGAGCACTGATAGGCGGCACTGATTGCCATCTCTGACTGGCATTGCTAATGGGCACTGATTGGTGGCACTTGTGGGGACAGTGGTGGGCACTGATTGCTGGGCACTGATTTGTGACACTATATTGCTATATTGTAATCAGGACACTGATGATCAGTGCGCTGATTACATTCCTAGATGTCCCCCTGTGTGGAGATGCTGCTAATCGGCTCTCCTCGCCACACACTCTGTCAGTGTTTACATGGGACCGGCTGTGCATTGGACACAGCCGATCACATGTGTTAAAGAGCCACGGACGTGGCTCTTTACAGAGATCGGGGTCGTGCGGTGTCCTCCGCGAACGTCGTCCCAGAACGAGAGCCGCACAGCCCCGTCACCATTTGACGGTGGGCGGGCGGCAAGCAATTAAAAAAACATATGCATGCATGCCACCGTACATTTTCAGATGCACTGTATTCAGACTTTATAAAGGAGCCAATTCAATGCAGCATGAAGATTTTATTTTACTATATAACTTAACAAAACTCTAATGTTTGCTGTCCTGTGAACAAAGGACTTTGTCATGTCCATGAATGTTGGTAGCTTTAAAAATGCAGCAAAAATCATGACATTACTTCTGCTGGGAATGAGTCCTTAAGCTGAAAATTATACACCATGTGACTTATAGTTAAAATATCCCCCAATTTATTGCACACCAGCAAAGTGCAGTGAGTCTGCTACTGTATATTTTATGCAAGGAGAGAGGAGAAGCAGCTCACGAGAACTGCGCACTGTAGAATATAATCTTGTTTACGCACACAGCTGGCTAGAACAGAAGTGCTAAACACCGCAAGGTGTTATCCATCACTAAGACAGCGGTTTCACAAAGCACTGCTGACTGTTCTGTCATGTTTAACATTACCAATCTGAACTGCCGGGACAGGCCTATTAGGAAATCAGATAAGGAGGGGACAATGGTTGGCTGGGACACATGCCTGACAGAGAAAATAAAATAGACAGAACTTACTCAGTTTTAGCTGTTTTCTGGTTCACTAACATCCTTTAAAGAGAAGCTCCAGCCTCCCCCCCTCAAAAAAATGAAGTCAGCAGCTACAAATACTATAGCTGCTGACTTTTATTATAAGGACATTTAACTGTCCAGGGATTCAGCGATGTTGGCACCCGAGCGGATTCTTCAATCGGCTTCAGGTGCAAGCACCGGCATCTCAAGTAAGGGAAACCATCAGTGAGGCTTTGCAGCTTCACAGCTGGTTTCCTACTGTGCATGCGCAAGCCACGATGCACTTTGTGAATGGTCCTGTAGATGTGTCCCAGAAGAGGGGGGCAGGCAAAATTCCGGCTCAGATCCTCGTGGCGTATCTGATCGGAAGTGGGAGCGGGTACCTGTCAAAACTAGGGACCCACTCTCCCTTCTCCCCTGCAAACAAGCAGAACTTCTCCTTTTGGGTGAAGTTCCGCTTTAACACCCAACAAAAATGAACGGCAGCCATGTTTTTAGTTTAGCATAACTAAAGCTGACCATAGATTGATAGAATTTTGAAGGAAAATTCTTAGGAAAAGTCCACATGCATTGTTGGAAATTCTTTTGTTCAAGAACAAATTGTCATTCCACTCCTTCACTTAATTTTCCTGTCACTGTGGTTAAAAACAAACGTTGTGTCTTGGAAACACATTTTTGATCTATACTGTAAACTAACAGACACCTTTGTCCAACCATCACATTTACTGAAGTGGTCCTGGAACCATGGACAGGAGGTGGCCCCCCTATCCATGATTCCTGGACCACTTCAGTAAATGAAAAAGGATGTGCTTAGACACAAGTTCTACTTCAAATGTGGTGGATGCATTGGTTTCTTTTTTTTAGGCTTTTTTTTCCCTTAAGGCCCCTTTCACACTGGGGCATTTTTCAGGCGGTACAGCGCTAAAAATAGCGCCTGTATACCGCCTGAAAAAATCCGGCCCCATTCACTCCAATGTGAAAGCCGGCGGGCTTTCACACTGGAGCGGTGCGCTAGCAGGACGGATAAAGTAACAACAAAAACACCATTGCCAATTTGAGGAGAGGGTAGCTTTAGGCTGGCCATAGATGGATTGAAATTTGGCCGGTTCAGCAGGGACCCACCAAATTTTAATCCATGTGTGGCTGTGCCTGCTCAACAGAAGTTGATCATTAGATCAACTTGAGTGAAAGGGGCTTGTTGGAAAACTTTTCTCAGTAAGCTGGCTGAGCCACTGATCAGTGTATTCTGACAGCAAAGAGTCATGCTGTCAGAATACAATGTCCCAGCGAACAGGATTCATCTATCCACCTCCCTTGTGTAGATGGAGGAATTTGTTCTTTTTTTGTTATCCCCGCTGGCTGAATTAAAAAAATGTATCCGCTAAGGCCAGCTTTAGATGAACTATCAGATTTAAATACATTTGTCTAACAAAGAAGGTCGAATGCCAACACACAAGGTTTTTTTTTACCTTTTGGGATAAAGGTTTTAAAGCAGTATTAAACCCAAAAGAAAACATTTATTATATTGCAGCTTACCAATTCTTAGATGTGATGGCTGTATTTGTTTCCTTTTTTAGGCTTTTTTCTATTTTCATCTGGTGATCCAGCCAGCAAATCTATTGTTTTTTACTATCTCAAGCTCTCCAACAGAATGTATCAGTTTACATGGATGAGACAAACAAATTAACACTGGCAGGGGTGTATAAAATGATCAGCTTTCATTTATGTAAAAGATTGATCCCAAAAGGAAACAAAAACTATTTGCTGTAACTGATTATAAAGTGTGAGCTGAAGTTTGGCTTCAATTTGTTAGCACATTGAAGCCTACTAATACATTTAACTCCACCCTCCCCCTTCTGACAATGCTGCTATTTGCTGTGCCTTCTGTGCTCATTCCTCCAGAGTTGTATCACACTAATACAGGAGGTGTGTCACTGGCAGGAACACCAGGTAAAAACAGAGGGGAAAAAAAATACAAAGAGAAGAAAACTGATGCAGCTACCACATCCAATGATTGGTAAGCGGCAGTATAATACATTTTTGGTTTTGGGTTTAATACTGCTTTAACTAAAGACGCATTACCATTGTAAATACGCATTTTGAAATGGTTTGTTTTAACACTCCAACTTCTACTTTTGCTGGACAGCTTGGTCTAAAACAGATTTATTGGTTGGATCACGAAGTGAAAATAACGGGAAACATTTAAAAAAAAAAAAAAACACACACTCAACCATAATAACCATACCATAATATCTAAGAATTAGTAAGCTACAATGTGTTCATTTTTAGATTTTAATACTACTCCAGGGCCAAGGTAGACTCTTGAAATACATAATTGTTGGTAACTGAAACACTCAGCAACCAATAAATACTGTTGTCTCATCGAAAATGGGTTACAGCACAAAACGGTTGCTGTTCATACCGAGTCATCAGTGGCTCACAGTTTTCTAATGAATTTACAAACTGCATTATTATTAGTGTAATTAAATACACTGGAGTTGAATTACCAAAGGAGTAGAACACGTTTACTTTGCAAAGTGAGCTTTTACATTGCATGGGAATTTTTACATAGCTTGGTGAATGTGTTGATATTTACCTTTACAAATAATGCCCAATCAAGTGCAAGAAATTTTAGAGTACAGGATTTTTGCTTGTACGTGACTGGATGATCAAACTCAGCAGAGCTTCATGTCATTCATCATTCATTAAGCAGACAGAAAATCCTTGGACATTGAAAATGAAGTTTGCTAAGTGAATAGCATATACTCCTTTGGTAAATCCCTCCCATTATGTTATTTAATTTGTTGATTTCACTAATTAGAGTGTGGCTAAATTAAAACCCATTACCATTTGGTCATTAAACCCAAAACCAAAAATTGAATACATTGCAGCTTACCAATCATTAGATGTGACCGCATTCGTTTTTTTTTTTAAAAGGCTTTCTCCTAGTGGTCTGGCAAGTAACACACCTCCTGTACTAGAGTGCCCCCACTCTGGATGAAGGTGCACAGGGGCACCTTAAGGCTGGGTTCACACTAGTGTGAACTGGGTGTAGGGTTCTCCGAAACCAAATTGCAATAGCAGGAGATTGTGACTGGCTCTCTATGGAGCCGGTTCACATATCTCCACAGCAGCTCCAGTGGGTCTTTTGACCCATTTCATGTCCGAATCCAGCCAAAAGTTCGGCTGAAAGCGGACCTGAAATGGTGAACAAGGACGCACCAGATTCCTGCTGTGAGCCGCTGTGTGCTCATATGTGAACCCAGCCTTAGACAGCAGCAGTCCGAGGGAAGGGAGTGTTAAGGCCTGTACACACGATCTGACTTTTTGACAACCAACATGCAAATTAGCTGTTTTGGACCAACATCCGACCATGTGTACGCTCCATCGGACCAACTTTTTCCAGGTTTCATCGGACTTTTGTTGGCTGTGCGAACGGACCAACTTGCTGCCAACAAAAGTCCGATGGACCAAAGTCCGACCGTGTGTACACAAAACCAACAGACTTTTGTACAAACCAATGCAGAACCAATGCAAAAGATCAGACAACAATACAGAAGTTGACCAAAGGTGGCGGTAAAGAGCAGAAAAACCAAGTGAATTTGGTGAAAGTTGGCTGAAAAAGTCCTGCCGTGTGTATGCAAAACCAACTTGGGGCCAACGCCCTTTGGACAAAAATCCACAGGAAAGTTGGTCCACGGTCCGATCGTGTGTATGAGGCTTTAGATGTACTAGTAGATTTAGATACACTAAACAAAGCTAAACTCCAAATAACAATTTTTAAGCAGTTACAGCAATACAATATTCAATCTTATTATTCAATATTTTTATTAGGCCCCTGCTAATAGTAAAACAAGAAATGTGTATATGCTGACACAAAACACTTCCAAATTATCACTGAAGAAAAAAAACTCAAAAGCAGCTGTTCTACAGACCTAAATGTCCCAAACCAGTAAATCAAGTCCTTTGCTAAGGATGACATTGCCAATGTTCACTATACCAATATGTGATAGTATCAACAATAAATACTTTGCTATCAAGACATCACATTCAGATGACGAAATGTGTAAGGCAGGACTTCTGGTGACATTACTTCCGCTTCTGTGGAATGCATGCTGGAGAGCATAGCGGTGGTTTCATTTTTGTTTTTGGCGCTCTATGCTTTTTTACACTGATATAAGTGTACTACTTTCTAAATTTTTTGGTTTTAATAAATATATTACACCATGAGAGGCTATTTTCTCTTGATTGTCTTGCTGTACTATTCCTGGTGCCACCAGGAAGCTTAAATGAACGGAGTTAATTTTTAGACCATATTGATGGAGAAACCAGCGCATGGATCTTAACAGAACAATGGAGTGCTGACCACATTGGTGATGGATCCAACGTATGACATACCGGCATAAAAAGCGCAGTTTCAGGTCTTTACCACCGTAAGAAAGGCTCAACAACAGCTGGTGAGTGCAGTGTGTGCAGGAAGGGCACTGACGAGTGAAGACTTATGCACCTTTTCTGTTTTAACTAAGGGCATGTGTGGCTTGGATTTTCTTTCACGCACAGAGCACTTTATATCGAGTGGACTGACATATCATAATAACAAAGTATTTATTGTTGATACTATCACACATTGGTATAGTGAACATTAGCGCCATCTTCCTTAGCAAATGACTTGATTTACTAGTTACAGCAATGGTTTTTTTCCTTTTGGGATAAAGGTATTGGATAAATAAATAAAAGTTGATCACTGTAAGCACCCCTGTCTGTGGTAGATGGTTTGTCTCAGTCCTCTAACTGCTACATCTGCAGGTCAGTGTATTCTGTTAAAAAACAACAGACTTGGGGGGTGTGGCTTGGGAAGTGAGCACACTGATCCCGAAGGGGATTTACAATGCCAATATCCCCACCACCTGTTTCAGGACCAGATGATTACCTTGGGGAGCAAACCTGTGATATAGAAGCTCTGCCTCTCAGAAGAACAGAGAGGACCAAGCCTGGGTAGAGTTCGTCAAGATGGCGCCTGCTCCCTACCTCAGCGAGCACCAACGTACAGGAGGAGGGAGGCAGCCAGTAAAATCGAGCCGTTTGCCCACAACACAAGAAATGACACTGCTCACTTTTTAGCCCCTAATACAGAGGACTCAGCAGTGGAGGTCAGTGAATAAGAGCACTGGGGCATTATTATCTGCACTATGCTTGCATTGATGGGGGGGGGGGGGGCAGGCAGCCATGCAGCTAGCTGTGTAATGCAGAGCCCATCCTTATGGATGTTTTTATGGCAATTTAGAAACTCTTCATTGTCCTCTCTCACCACACAATTCCTATGCCTCAGGGAGAATATCATTATTATGTGGCAGGACATGTAGAAGGTGACAGCGTACAACAGCTCTGGAAGGACTGAGTACTCTTGAGGATCTGGTACCTCCTTTAAGTAGGGATCGCAAGGCAACAATCTGCTATCTTCAATATGGTTGTCATGATTGAAGACTATGTAGAACAGGCTCAGATGTTACATCAAGATTTTGGGTCTCCCTAAGCGTATTGAGGGGAAAGATGGGGGTATATTGAGCACTAGCTCCTGGAAATCATTGGCAAGCAGACCTTACACCCTTTTGCTGCAGTGGAAGGGCACATAGGATCCCTGCCTGTCCTCTCCCCCAGGAAACCCCCCACCAACACTCCCCTTTATTTTGAAACTGCTCCACTATAGGGATCAAGACACCATCTCCCTGGCCTACACCAAGGGAAATAAAGAGCTTATTGGCTCAAAGATATCTTTCTATTCTGACTTCTTGGCTGAACTGCAGCAGCAAAGGGTGAAAAATGTTGAAAAACCCAGCGGTGATTAAATACCACCAAAAGAAAGCTCTAATTGTGAAAAAAAGGACAAAAATATATAGAAAATTCTGCCCTAAATTTCAGGTGACTAGAAAAGACTATATTATTAATTAGGTAATTGCACAGGTAACGTAATACGCTGCCACACAATCAGAATTGCTTGCTAACATCTAGATTTCTTTGTAGTTTTGACTATAACATATGCCCAATACTGTGCAAGGCTGAAACTTCTGGTGACACTAACCAATGGGACCACTAGTAATTGGGAGAGGTACATCTTTTACTTGTCCAGTTGTTTTTTCCCCTGACAACAATAAGGGTGCTGGAATAGAGGACACTTCCCACCAGCTAAATACCAGTGAAATACCAGTGAAATGCCAGTAAACATATACAATATTTATTAATGTAACTATATCTAGCCAAGTTATTCAGAAGCCAAGTGTTTGATGAGATCAGAATGTTGGAGGTGTGACTTTTTGGCCTAAAATAGAAATGGATGATTCAGAGCATTAATCCTAATTTTCTTTAACATTTGGAGTTTTAGGACACAAATATCATTTGCTGATAATACATTATCAATTTAACATTTTCGTTTAGTCTTTATGGACCTTGCTTTGTGCACTGGTGCGCAGTCATGTTGGAACAGGAAGGGGCCATCCCCAAACTGTTCCCACAAATTTGGGAGCATTAAATTGTCCAAAATGTCTTGGTATTCTGATGCCTTAAGAGTTCCCTTCACTGGAACGAAGGGGCCAAGCCCAACCCCTAAGAAACAACCCCACACCATAATTCCCCCTCCACCAAATGATTTGGACCAGTGCACAAAGCAAGGTCCATTAAGACATGGATGAGCGAGTTTGGAGTGGAGGAACTGGACTGGCCTGCATAGAGTCCTGACCTCAACCCGATAGAACACCTTTGGGATAAATTAGATGCGTTGGAATTGTCTACACACGATTTTGTTGTCGCAAAATTTGAGAACCAGATCTCAAATTTTGTGCGACAGAAATTCCGATGAAACCTGTGCGATGGAGCCTACACATGGTCGGAATTTCCAACAACAAGCTCCGATCGCACATTTGCCGTCGGAAAGTCTGACCGTGTGTACGCAGCCTAAGACTAGGATACCATTAGAGTACAAAGGCAGGTGTCACAATACTTTTGGCAATATAGGGTATTTCAAATAAAAAAGCAAATGAATATATTAATTGCCATATTCAATCAAAAGATTAAGTTGTGTCTATTTTTGTGTTCAGTGGTACTATGTGTTACAAAATAAAGTTGTGTTTTACCTTATCAATATATTAATGGGTTAGACCCCAATGTCAAATTATATTTCTCTCTTTTTTATTTATATATATGGAGGAGCTAAATAATCCCACTTTTGCTAAATTGTATATATATTCCAGAGAGGGAATGAATGCGAGTGTCTTGCGAATGAATTAATGTCAAGTGACAGTACAGTGTCTGAAACAATCTCTTAATATATGAAGACAAAAACCTTAATTTGTCAAATTATCCAACAGTGAATGGCCGCGGTCAAACTTGGGGAGCGCATGCTGGGAAATACACAAGTTCCAGTGTGTTCTCCCTCTATCCGTTCCCACACAGCTGTCCATCAAACGCTACTTTCTGCCCGCGGTCTATTAAATATTTCCCTCACAAATCAATTTTACACATGATCAGCCCATACTCCTACTGAGCTGAACCTCCCTGTTAATTAAGTGAAGAAATTACCATATATATTATATTAATGCAAACATCATTCAGCTGGTAATTCACGGCTGATCTGGATAATGGAAAGGTTGAACACCCATTAACCCAAGCCAACAAAATGGGTTGGCTGGGAAATTCAAGCAGGTCTCCTGTGACATGTCCCTCTAACTGCAGCACTGCGGTATCTCATATTGTAATAATTAAAATCAATACTGGCATCTCTGGATGGGAGTTGTCCTCAATAGCAACACCTTAAAATAAAAGCGGGAGGGGGGTTTGTGAATGGGGGGGGATTCATTTTTCCTTTATCTCACCATTATCACCTTGGTGCAGACTAATTCAGCAAGTGTGCCCCTCTTACAGAGAGTTGAATGCACCAGAGATTGACATCTCCAGAAAGGAAGAAAAAATTCTAACATCTCATTTTTAACAAATGAAAGCACAATTTTCCCATGCAGTTGAGAATTATCAGCAATCATAAAACAGGACAGAAGGAGGAGGGAGTAAAATACATTTAGCACTTCATCTTCTGAGGGCTTCTTCTGGGTCTCAGTTATCACTGCTCCTTCATTCCCTCTTTTTGTGTCTTCTTGCATTGATCTCTGTCTTTTCATGTCTTAAAAATAAATAAACAAAAGAGAGAGAGAGAGTCTGTTATATTCTGGGTTGAGAATGGGAGTGATAGACAAAACACAAAGCGCAAAGCTACGAGGCTGATGGGCTTCTGCAATATAAAGCAACGATGAAGAGCAAAGTGCTGTAACTCAAAGCATCTGGTTACAGGAAAAAAAAAAAACCTCAAAACCCGATTAGCTTCAATGGGCAAAAGGCCTACATTAAACTTTGCTGTAGTTTGGACAATTCAGACCCAACGCAAATAAGGAAAGACAGTAGCAAAACCTTGGGGCATTAAAGATGGAAAAGAATCTGACAGATTACAGACCTCTAAAGCTACAATCAGATTGTACAATTTGTGCATAATTTTAAGATGAAACAAATACTTTGTAGAGCGAAGGGCCTGTCAAAACAAGCAATGAGTTTATATTTCTTCAGGCAGGTGCTTAAAGTATAACTAACGGCAAAACTTATTTTTTTCAGTCTTGGATAGAATGCAGAAGAATTAGAACTCCTGTCAGTTTTAATTGCTGTCTGTGCCCCCCCCCCCCCATTAAGGAGATTCACCCTCTCCATTTGTCGTGTTTATCATGATCATTGAACGTGAAAGTAAAAGAAAATCACAAATTTTGGGTTGGCCCCAAGGAATTCCCTTAATTTAGCATGAAGAAGAAGAAAGGTAACAGCGCTCTCTGCAGGGACAACTCAATCCATACACCAGGTCCACTCACAGGTGCCGAGGCTCAATGTGTCCCAACACACTCCAATGCAACAGTAGTAAGAATAGCCGGCAACACTGTAATCCTTGAAGTGTCGTTTATTGGTACATCAGAGTGACAACAAAACAATAAAGCTGACGCGTTTCAGCAATAGCCTTAGTCGTAGCTACAACTAAGGCTATTGCCGAAACGGGTCAGCTTTACTGTTTTATTGTCACTCTGATGTACCAATAAACAACACTTCAAGGATTACAGTGTTGCCGGCTCTTCTTACTACAATTCCCTTAATTTGCAGGGATTTCCTTTCACTTCCTGTTTGGCTATGGGACAGAAGGTGAAGGGAAATCTCAGAAGGTGAAGGGAAATCTCTGCAATGGGACACAAATGGCAAAAAAAATTAAAAATATCACAGGGGTTATAACCCTCCCTTACTTTATCCAAAATGAAAAAAAAAAAAGTTATGCCTATAGTTCTACTTCAATTTACATAGCTGGACCTACCTAAATCATCCATTCTGCCCAATCGGGCAATAAAGGCAATTGTACAAGCAGCATGAAATGTGTATGACTAGTTTTACATTTCCCTTTCCAATATTGAATGTACATATGTATTAAATATAATGATTTTGTATTGTGATGTTATAAAAAATGTTTTATATGGAATGATGATACTTCTACAAGTTTTTACAAAATTTGAATTAATAAAATGATAATTTTAGATAAAATGTTGTGCCTCAAAAGTCCCTTTTTACTACTTATACCTCCGCATGTCTTTGCAATATTTGAGAAAGAGGAGGAAAGACTCAAGATGAATAAAGGCAGAATGGGGCCTTCAGCAAGGTAGCAGCTTTACCTGTCCCCTCTGCACTGGCACCCCCTTCCCCCATCAGCCACAAACTGCCTACAATTGTGACAAACTATGCTATCTGCCTGGGCCTCCTGAGCATTCATCAGGCCCTGGGCTCCTTTTTTTTCTTGTAGATGGTAGGTATGGCTCTGGGCAGTGCATAATCTAATAACACATGATGTACACTGAAGAGTTGGTGTAATGGCCATAGAAAGAAACTTTCAGCAGTGAGACAGAATCAAATAAATGACTATCTTAGCAACCTCATATACATATTTCAGATATGCATAACCTCTATCATAGGAGTGTATATATATATATATATATATATATATATATATATATATATATATATATATATATATATACATACATACTGTAACCTGGGGGACAGGTAGCAGGTACAAAGCTCCCTGGGATGAGCTGTTTATTTAGGCACAGATACCAAATCCACTTGAGGTAGTGAAAACAGTGCTGGGTTTATTGGTTTTAAATACAAGTCCATACACAGGTGCTGCACAGTCTTCCAGAAAACATATCAAAACAGAAATAACAAAACAAAAGTCCTAGCCGTGTCTCGGCTCTAACTATACCATACACCGTCTCTAACTATCAAGCTGAGCAAGCCTACCGCTTGTCAGTTTCTGTAAAGAGTTTTAAAGGGTTTTACCAACCTTTTGGCTCCTCACAAACCATCCCTGTTTGTGTGTCCCAGGCAGAGAGCAAAGGCTGTTTGCTCAGGTGAGCTTAAATTAGCCTGGAGAGGAGGACTAAGATCCGAACTGGATCTTGTATCAGAGACCTCTGAATGTGTATGAGAGGAGCCTGGGAGATGTATAAACCCCGAACAAGACTTCTCCTGGCTCTCTCTGGGACGCTCTGCTACATATCCTCCCCCCTTGTTTCAACCCCAGGGTTGGAACACCTGTGGCCCAACAGGAGTGAACACGGGACAGGGCATCTACATTCCCCATCTCCACACCTGGCCTGTGTTTTACGGTGAAGGAGTAATCCTGTAGAGCCAAAAACCACCGGTTCACCCGTCTATTAGTCTCCTTCTTTTGGGCCATCCATTTCAGGGGAGCATGGTCAGTTATTAAGTCAAACTGACGCCCTAACAAATAGTACCTGAGCGCGTCCACGGCCCACTTTATGGCTAAACATTCCTTTTCAATGACTGCATACTTTTTCTCATGGTCATTGAGCTTTCTGCTTAGGTACACGACAGGGTGTTCTTCCCCATTGTATACCTGTGATAGTACTGCCCCGATACCAACATCAGACGCATCCGTCTGAACCAAAAACTCTCTGGAGAAATCGGGAGAGTACAGTACTGGCTGTGCACACAGAGCCTTCTTCAGGACCTGGAAAGACTCCTCTGCTACTGGGGACCATTTCACCATTACAGAATCTTTCCCTTTCGTAAGGTCTGTCAGAGGGGCAGCTATAGTTGCAAAATTTGGGATAAATCTTCTATAATACCCCGCAATACCAAGAAAGGCCCTGACCTGCTTCTTGTTTGCAGGGCGTGGCCATTCCTGGATGGCTGCTATTTTACTCACTTGAGGTTTTATGACACCACGGCCAATAGTATAGCCCAAATACTTGGCTTCCTCTAGACCAATGGCACATTTTTTTGGATTTGCCGTAAAACCTTCTTTGAAGAGGGAATCAAGAACAGCCTGGACACGAGGCAAGTGAGACTCCCAGTCAGTACTATGTACCACTATGTCATCTAGATAGGCTGCTGCATATCGTCGGTGGAGTTTTAGGGTCCTGTCCATGGCCCTCTGAAATGTTGCGGGGGCATTTTGCAACCCAAAAGGCATTTTTTTATATTGGAAGGAACCGTCTGGGGTCACAAACGCAGTCTTCTCTTTGGCGCTACCAGTTAGGGGTATTTGCCAATACCCTTTTGTCAAGTCCAAAGTGGTAAGATAGCGAGCCTTGCCAAGTCGGTCTATAAGTTCGTCTACTCTGGGCATTGGGTATGTGTCAAACTTTGTCACCGCATTAAGCTTCCTGAAGTCGTTACAGAACCTCCACGTGCCATCCGGTTTTGGGACTAACACGATGGGGCTAGACCAGTCACTATTGGATTCCTCAATGACATCTAGCTCCAACATTTTTTTAACTTCCTTGCTGATGTCCTTTCTCCTCGCTTCAGGAATTCGGTAAGGTTTGAGCTTGACACGTACCCCAGGTTCAGTAACAATATCATGCTGAACTGCTGAAGTCGTGCCAGGTAACTCTGAAAACTTCTCTCTATTCCTTATCAGGAATTCTCTAGTGTCCTGTTTTTGGGAATATGAGAGGGTGTCTGGAATCGTGACCTCAGGGATGAGAGGGGACTCAGTACCCGTAGGCGTTACTGGGAGAGGCCTCGCAGTTAACGCCATTCTATCCTTCCAGGGTTTTAACAGGTTTATATGGTAAACCTGTTCGGGCTTCCTTTTTCCTGGTTGATAAACCTTGTAATTGACCTCCCCAACTCTCTCAATTACTTCAAAGGGACCCTGCCACTTAGCCAGGAACTTGCTCTCAACAGTGGGAACTAACACCAGGACCCTGTCACCAGGTGAGAAAACACGGAGTTGGGCCCCCCTGTTGTATATTCTCTGTTGGGCTGCCTGGGCCTGCAGTAAGTGTTCTTTTACCACTGGCATGATTGCTGCAATCCTCTCCTGCATTTGGGCAATATGCTCAATGACACTTTTATGGGGTGTCTGTTCTCCCTCCCAAGTTTCTTTGGCTATGTCTAAGAGTCCCCGAGGGTGTCTCCCATAAAGCAACTCAAATGGGGAGTACCCCGTAGAGGACTGGGGAACCTCCCTGATGGCAAACATCAAGTATGGTATCAGGAAGTCCCAGTTTTTCCCATCCTTGTCCACAACCTTTTTTAACATGCTCTTTAACGTCTTATTGAAGCGTTCCACTAAGCCATCCGTTTGAGGATGATAAACTGAGGTTCGCAGCTGCGTCACCTTAAATAACTTGCAGAGCTCCCTAGTTATTCGCGACATAAACGGGGTGCCCTGGTCTGTAAGGATTTCTTTCGGGATGCCAACCCGACTGAACACCATAAACAGTTCTTTGGCAATGTTTTTAGCAGACGCGGCGCGTAAGGGAACTGCTTCAGGGTAGCGGGTAGCATAATCCATGATTACGAGGATATGCTGATGACCCCTGGCAGACTTGGGAAGTGGGCCCACAAGGTCCATGGCAATCCTCTCAAAGGGCACTTCAATGATAGGCAAAGGTACTAAAGGACTTCGGAAGTGGGATAGTGGGGCTGACATCTGACACACAGGACAGGATTGACAATAATTCTTAACATCTTTCTGTATCCCGGGCCAGTAAAACCTGCGCAACACCCTTTCAGTAGTTTTTTCAACCCCTAAATGGCCTCCTAGCAAGTGCCCATGGGCAAGTTCTAACACCAGCCGTCTGTATGGCTTAGGGACCACCAACTGTTCAACCACTTCATCATTCATTTTACATACACGATACAGTAAATCCTCATTGCTGCTGAAATAAGGAAAACAGGGCCTGTCCCCGGGTTCGACAGGTACATCATTAATCACTATTACATTTTCCCAGGCCCTGGAAAGGGTATGGTCTTTTCTCTGCTCAGTACCAAAATTTTCCTTATGCACATTAAGGTCAACAAACTCTAACATAGGCTCGGGGTCAGCAGACGGCTGTCCGGCTCTACTGGTAGTAGGGACTTCCTCAGGGTCCTCCAGCTCTCCTGCCATAACCGATAGAGGAAAACCCGGGGAGCCCTGAGAATAGTCCCCTGAACCCACCTTGTCAGTAGTGGCCAGGAATTCTGGCTCTGCGACTGAGTTGGGTACTGCGACCGGGTTGGGATGATCCCACAGTTCCCAGAACTTAGGGAAGTCCCTACCAATGATGGCCTCATGCACCAAGTGGGGAACAAGTCCAACCGGATGGGTCACTGTACCTAAACCAGTTTTAAACTGAACAGTGGTTACAGGATACTCCCGGGTATTCCCATGTATACAGATCACAGCAACATTTTTAGCATGATAATTCACAGGTTCAATAATTTCAGCTGTAACCAAAGTCACTAGACTTCCAGAGTCCAGCAAGGCTGTAACTATACCATACACCGTCTCTAACTATCAAGCTGAGCAAGCCTACCGCTTGTCAGTTTCTGTAAAGAGTTTTAAAGGGTTTTACCAACCTTTTGGCTCCTCACAAACCATCCCTGTTTGTGTGTCCCAGGCAGAGAGCAAAGGCTGTTTGCTCAGGTGAGCTTAAATTAGCCTGGAGAGGAGGACTAAGATCCGAACTGGATCTTGTATCAGAGACCTCTGAATGTGTATGAGAGGAGCCTGGGAGATGTATAAACCCCGAACAAGACTTCTCCTGGCTCTCTCTGGGACGCTCTGCTACAATACATACATACATACATACATACATACATACATATATATATATATATATATATATATATATATATATATATATATATATATATACATACATACACACACACACACACACACACACACACACATACATACAAAGTTGTGCTCATAAGTTTACATACACAGAATTTATGATTTCTTGGCCATTTTTCAGAGAATATGAATGATAACACAAAAACGTTTCTTTCACCTATTGTTAGTGTTTGGCTGAAGCCAATTATTATCAATCAACTTTTGGGTTTGAATGGCTATTAAAGGTAACCATCCTCACCTGTGATCTGTTTGCTTGTAATTAGTATGTGTGTATAAAAGATCAATGAGTTTCTGGACTCCTGACAGACCCTTACATCTTCCATCCAGTGCTGTACTGACGATTCTGAGTCATGGGGAAAGCAAAAGAATTGTCAAAGGATCTGTGGGAAAAGGTAGTCGAACTGTATAAAACAGGAAAGGGATATAAAAAGATATCCAAGGAATTGAGAATGCCAGAGTGTTCAAACTCTAATCAAGAGAATGCCAATCAGCAGTGTTCAAACTCTAATAAAGAAGTGCAAAATGAGGGGTTCTGTTGAAACCAAACCACGGTCAGGTAGACCAACTAAAATTCTAGCCACAACTGCCAGGAAAATTGTTCGGGATGCAAAGAAAAACCCACAAATAACTTCAGGTGAAATACAGGACTCTCTGAAAACATGTGGTGTGGCTGTTTCAAGATGCACAATAAAGAGGCAATTGAAGAAAGTTGGGCTGCATGGTCGAGTCGCCAGAAGAAAGCCATTACTACGCAAATGCCACAACGTATCCCGCTTACAATACGCAAACCAGCACAGAGACAAGCCTCAAACTTTCTGGCACAGTCATTTGGAGTGATGAGACCAAAAGGTAGCTTTTTGGCCATAAACACTAAATTTGGAGAGGAGTCAACAAGGCCTTTGATGAAAGGTACACCATTCCGACTGTGAAACACAGAGGTGGATCTCTGATGTTTTGGGGATGTGTGAGCTACAAAGGCACAGAAAATTTGGTCAAAAAATTGATGGCAAGATGAATGCAGTATGTTATCAAAAAATACTGAAGGGAAATTTGCATTCATCAGCCAGGAAGCTGCTTATGGGACGTACTTGGACATTTCAACATGACAATGATCCAAAACCCAAGGCCAAGTTGACCTGTCATTGGCTACAGCAGAATAAAGTGAAGGTTCTGGAGTGGCCATCTCAGTCTCCTGACCTCAATATCATTGAGCCACTCTGGGGAGATCTCAAACATGCAGTTCATGCAAGACTGCCCAAGAGTTTACAGGAACTGGAGGCTTTTTGCCAAGAGGAGTGGGCAGCTTTCCCCTCTAAGAAGATAAAGAGCCTCATCCACAAATGCCACAAAATACTTCAAGCTGTCATTGATGTTAAAGGGCGCAATACATGGTATTAAGAACTGGGGTATGTAAACTTTTGATCAGGGTCATTTGGGTAGTTTCCGTTTTCATTGTGATTTAAAAAGAGTAAACACAGTTGATCGATAATAAATGGCTTCAGCTAAACACTAACCATGAGTGAAAAAAAAGTTTTTGTGTTATCATTCATATTCTCTGAAAAACAGCCAAGAAATCAAATTCTGCCATGTAAACTTATGAGCACAACTATATATATATATATATATATATATATATATATACATATACACACACACACACACACACATACATACATATAAGAGTGGCGAGGGTGTGGAATTCCCTTCCACAGGTGGTGGTCTCAGCGGGGGGCATCGATAGTTTTAAGAAACTATTAGATAAGCACCTGAACGACCACAACATACAGGGATATACAATGTAATACTGACATATAATCACACACACATAGGTTGGACTTGATGGACTTGTGTCTTTTTTCAACCTCACCTACTATATATACATACATACATACACACGTACACATATACTAATTCTTCGTGGCATGGATTCAACAAGGTATTGGAAACATTCCTCAGAGATTTTGGTCCATATTGACATAGTAGCATCACACAGTTGCTGCAGATTTGTTGGCTGCACATCCATGATGCAAATTTCCCAGTCCACCACATCTCAAGGGTGCTCTATTGGATTGAGATCTGGTGACTGTGGAGGCCATTGGAGTACAGTGACCTCATTGTCATGTTCAAGAAACCAGTGGTGAGATGATTTCAGCTTTGCGACATGGTACATTATTCTGCTGGAAGTAGCCATCAGAAGATGGGTACACTGTAGTCATAAAGGGATGAACATGGTCAGCAACATTATTCGGGTAGACCGTGGCATTTAAAGTGGTACTAAGGGGCCCAAAGTGTGCCAAGAAAATATCCCCCACACCATTATACCACCACCACCAGCCTGGACCATTGATACAAGGCAGGATGAATCCATGCTTTCATGTTGTTTACGCCAAATTCTGACCCCACCATCTGAATGTCGCAGCTGAAATCGAGACTCATCAGACCAGGCAATGCTTTTACAGTCTTCTATTGTCCAATATTGGTCAGCCTGTGCGAATTGTAGCCTCAGTTTCCTGTTCTTAGCTGACAGGAGTGGCACTCAGTGTGGTCTACTGCTGCCGTAGCCCATCTGCTTCAAGGTTCGATGTGTTGAGCGTTCAGAGATGGTATTCTGCATACCTTGGTTGTAACAAGTGGTTATTTGAGTTACTGTTGCCTTTCTATCATCTTGAACCAGTCTTCCCATTCTCCTCTGACATCAACAAGGCATTTTTGTCCACACAACTGCCACTCACTGGATATTTTCTCTTTTTTTGGACCATTCTCTGTAAACCCTAGAGATCGTTGTGTGTGAAAATCCCAGTAGATCAGCAGCAACAACCATGCCACATTAAAAGTCACTTAAATCCCCTTTCTTCCCCATGCTGATGCTTGGTTTGAACTTCAGCAAGTCATCTTCACATCTAGATGCCTAAGTGCATTGCGTTGCTGCCATGTGATTGGCTGATTAGCAATATGTTACAAAATATTTGAACAGGTGTACCTCATAAAGTAGCCAGTGAGTATATATATATATATATATATATATATATATATATATATATATATATATATATATATATATATATATATATATATATATATATATATATATATATGTGCTGTATATACAGTATATAGCAATAATGATCTAAAAACATCCCAATACATTGTTGCACAACAGATAACGATAAAAAAAAACATTGAATACCTGGCCATGTTTCAACCCATTGACTGTAAGATTCCAGTTCAATTTTCCTGACAGCCAAGTCTTTGTTGATCACAACAGGGTTTTTGAAACGATCTGAAGGTTTGCGCTGTCTGTCTGCTGCAGAATCATCAGTACCATTCTAAAGAATAAGAGGGGGAAGAAAAAAAGAAAGATATGGAGTAAAAATCATTTGTCTTTCGCTTGTAATTCCTGAATAATGAAAACCTAAACAGGGACAACCGGAACGAAAAAGGAAATTACGTTTCTATGGGAAACAGCACCACGTCTGCCACAAGTTTCATTTATCAGTCTAGTGGTTCACGTAATAATATTCTCACATGAACATGTAAAATTCGTAAACTGAATTCTGGAAGAATGATGAGGTCATCATAAAAAGTTTCTCAGGAGCACAATACACTGCTGATTGTACATGGAAAATCTGCAGGTGTATTACCTTTTGCATACCTAAAAAGGTGGACACCCACAAATAAATCTTTGTAAATATATCATAGTAATCATTTATATACATTTTAATATAGCTGCTCCAGTCTTCAATATGGAAATATGCTCCCCTGGCAAATTTGACAACCAGAATAATTAGTTGTTAGCATATTAGTCACAGCTGCTCTACTGGGAGATGAATAAAGAGAACAATGTTAATTCTGGCAGTGCCAAAATGTTGTATTTTATTGATGCTGCAGATAAAATACTTGCATAATGCATGGTACCAGCTAGTGGCTAAAAAGAAGATTCAACACTTGCCGGGGGAACCAAGGGATACCAGGTTTCATCTATTTTTGCATGGCTCATTTTTGAACTGTCTGCAGTGACGTGCAGAGAAAGAGGGAGTCGCATTATAATAGTATGGAAATTGTCTGCATTTGTTGACTATTAGAAGTATAAGGACCCCACAAATGTGGGATTTTTTTTTTTTTTTTAAGGGGACACGTTAGATTTTCTAATTCTGATAATATGTTAAAGTGGAGTTCCACCCAAAAGTGGAACTTCCGCTTTAAGCACTCCTCGCCCCCTTACATGCCACATTTGGTATGCAATTTTGGGGGTGGGGGGGGTGGGTGACTAGTTTTGAGTGGGACTTCCTGTCCCACTTTCTACTTCTGACTACGGGCCGCCTAGGCGAGGCCTCCTCTCCCCCTAGGTGGCCCCTCCCTCTCTGCAATCTTCTGGGACTCGTCACATGGGACAGGTGAGTGTGTGTTTATTAAAAGTCAGCAGCTACACTTTTTGCAGCTGCTGACTTTTAATAAATGAAAAAAAGCCTGGAACTCCGATTTAAGTAAATAAAAGTGGACCTATACTGCGTTAAAGTAGAATTCTAGGCTAAGCCTAACTAGTCCAACAAATGCTCTGTCTTACCCTCCTAACACCTATGCTGAATAAAGATATAGATGCTTACCCATTTACACCTCACTCCAGTCTGGTCACGTGATCCCCTGTGCCAACCAGCGGCAGTTGCAGCGGAGACCAGAGAGTGCTTAACAGAGAGTAGTAAAGCCTGGAGCAGTGATGTCACCCATAGGCTCATATGGACCATCCCCCCACTCTCCCCTGCAGCTGCCACTGACTGACACAGGGGATCTGGATTATGTGACCAGACTGGAGTAGGCTGAAAATAGGTAAGTATATACATCTTTCTTACCCAGATTAGTAAGCACAGGTGTTATGAAGGGGATGGAGGATGTTTAACACTAGTAAGATTTAGCTTGGCATTCTTCTTTAAGGATCTCCTGCTTATTTGACTCTCTGGCCAAATTAAATATTTAGGTGACAATGGAGGAGCAAAAATACTGACCACTTAACTGCTACTCTAATATCCCTCCTTTGTTAGTCATGAACTCAGTGCTTAGTCACTGATCACATTCTGGCCAAAGCGCTTGAGTTCAGCAAGGCTACACAGCCTGAACATCAGTCACTAAGCCCCCCCCGTCAAATTAAATGGACAAATGTCTTGGGATTTAGTTATAGGAATTCCCTGCAGAGGGTATGGAGCTGTGGGTTCTTCAGGATAGTATTTCTGCATCTCTTTTTAATTTAAGTGTTCCAGGAGGGTTTGGCTTATAGGGTTTTTAAAAATATATTATGGGTCCTCTTTAAAGTTAAAATGCACGTGTCCTATTTAAAAGATAAACTATGAGGGCATGGAGCTCTAAGATGTGCATCGTGGCAGCTCCCGGTCCTGACGGCTCCTGCAGGGTTTTATCTCCTCGATTTCTGCTCCCATCCTCACCAAACCACACTGATTGGCAAGGGGAAGCCCAAGGATCAAACTAAACCCGCCGGTGACTGGACACAGGGCGACTTAGGGCGATTTCTCACCCGAGCATCTGCGGCCTACATGAATCAGGGGAAATCCAAGATGGCGCCAGTGCCTGCATCCCCGGCTCGCTCTGAGCCAGCAGACACCATGCAGGTACGTTCCAGAGGCCATTTTGCCTCCCTTGCAGACTTTGAGCCATCCATACACAGCCCCCACAGCCTCTCACAAGCCTCACTGTGCTCCGGTGATGGCTGGGATATGGAGTCACAAATGCGATCCCTGCATGCAAACATGCGCTCCTTGCCTACAAAAAATTACTTTGAACATTATGTCTCCCGCATTGAGAAGATGTATAGGCAGGAGATAACTGAACTCAAAAAAGACCTGGGGGTTCGCATGGAAGATATCAAGAACACTACTGATGGCATTTGCAATACTTTACAGTCTCATGAGGAGACCCTGGACTCCCACACTGTTTTTCTGCAGCAGCTCATGTATCAGCAGGACGACATCAAGAACTGTAACAGACGGAACAATATTAGAATCCGTGGCATCCCTTACACAGTGGAGCATAAGGACCTGGCAGGGGCAGTCACCGTCATTTTTAATCAGCTACTCCAGCAGCCTAAAGATGCTCCTATTGAATTGGACAGAGTTCACAGGACCTCGGGCCCGAGGAATCCTGATTCTTCCTTTGTCCGCGATACGCTATGCAGGGTCCACTTTTACTTTTACCTTAAGGTTAAGGAGGAAATCATGCGCCAGCACACAAGATTCCATACGGCTGAACAATACTGCTGTCATGCTACTTCTAGATCTCTCACGTCAAACCCTAGTCATGAGATGCTCTCTCAAACCACTCACATCTCTCCACCAGGAGAAACACATCAAATACAAATGGAGGTTCCCATTCCAGCTGCCGGTCCACCATGAAGTCAAAACAACCCTGTTTCGCACCTTGGGAGATTTGCTGCAGTTCCTGAGTACCCTGGAGCTACTTCAGGTCTCCTTGCCAGACTGGCCCTCTCTTCTACTACCCCAGGTCTCCCACAATGGCAGAAATACAGGAAGAAGAAGCACCCCAGATCTGTCTCCCAGATGCCCCCCGGATGATTAAACCTGCACTGGTTCCTGTTATTTCTGCACCTTTGTTTCAAAGCTGCGATTGCTTTTCTTTGTTACGGCCCACGGCACGCACCCTACATCCGTGACCCATTAGGGCCCACTCCCTGGATTTTTTTGGACAGTCTGTGCACCAGTTAAGTTTTCTGCCTTTTTGCACTGTTTTTGCCTTTTTTGTTTCCAGACGTCCAGAGGACTCCTACCCCAATGTATCTAGCCTGTGTGATTATGACGGTTTAAGTTACCTCACCTCCTACTACTGCTCGGATCTTGTTCCACAGTGTCCTCCAGATTCCCCTATACCTAGCCGATGACAATATGGAGGACTATCTGTCTTATCATATGTTTCTATGCCTCAAAGTTCCTGTTGAGTTATATATAATAATTTTTGTCATCTCTTGTTTTGCATACATTTACTCTCCCCCCCTGTGGGCTACCGGAACCGGGGAGGCACTCCATGTGCTTACCACGACTACCCCCCTTAGGACCGATAGTGCATGAATATGCACTGTACATTTTCTAGACAGTTATACATATTAGAAATGTTCTTTTCAATGGTTTATTGCTGCCACCTAGTGGCCTGTTATTTTTAGTTTAATAGTGATTTCCTTCTACTGTTGCAATTCTTATTTTTCTCCTGAACTGGAGATGGATCCCGCCCACCCGCCTTACTCTCACCTCCTCACCCCTTTCTATTCTGCTCTCACACCCCCCTTAACCCTCTCCTGTTCCTTTCTATTGAGTAAGCCTTGTTGCAAATCCAGCCTGGTGTTAGTCCTTTTGTGGAAAATCAGTGTCCCCCTCTCTTTTCACTATTACTGTGATGTCCCATGATCACGTAGCATTATCATCCTTTACCTGCAGGGGTTTTAATACTCCCGAGAAGAGAAGCCAGATATTATACCATTTCCACAAAGCCAGGATTCAAATTTTACGCTTGCAGGAGACCCACTTTAGAGGCACAGCCGTCCTGACCCTTAATAACCATTACTATCATCAGTGGTATCATAGTACAAACCTGCACGCCAAATCAAAAGGGGTCTCTATAGCCTTTCATAAATCTTTCCACCTGGAGGTTCTAGACTCCCTCGTTGACTCCTTAGGCGGTTACCTTTTCCTCAAATTAAAATCTAACTCCTCTATTTTTACAGTGGCTAATGTGTATGGACCTAACCAAGACCAGTGGATCTTCCTGTCCATGGTTCTGAACAAATTACTCTCCTTCGGCGGTCCCTGTTTCATTCTAGGTGGAGACCTCAATGTGACCCTTTCTCTGGCCGTGGACACTTCCTCAGGTAAGTCTTCCATTTCTCACTCCACTCTCACACACATCAAATCGCTCATGCATTCAGCTCAACTGGTGGATGTCTGGCATGTGCAGCACCCATTTGAGAGAGATTACAGCTGTTAGTAGCCCACAACACTTATAGTCGTATCGACTACTTCCTTGTCTCCCAATCCTTGTTAGATATTCCACTTAGGGCATCCCTTAGTAATATACTGTGGTCTGACCATGCCCCCGTACACTTAAGCCTGACACACACCCCCCCTAAGTCCCATAAGACATTTTCATGGCGCTTGGACAATTTATTGAAAGATACCCTATGTGTAGCAGCGATTGAACGGATGATCCGTAACTTTATTCAGGTTTACCGATCTGATGAAACCAGCCCCCTTATTAAATGGGAAGCCTTAAAATGCATGCTTCGGGGGACATTCATACAACACAGCTCCTGCTTAAAGAAAGCCAGATCCACTGATATAGCCCGACTTCTATCCACTATAGCTACACTCGAACTCGCCCATAAATGGGACCCAGACCCTATAACATATGTAGACCTCTTTAATGCCCGTCGAGAATTGCTCCGTAAACTAGATTCGCACTCCCTCATAGTTTAGAGACAGGGGATGTAACCACCATTACACTTTAGCCAACAAATTTGGGCAACACCTAGCAAGGGTCCTCCACCCACGCCCATCACGTCAACCCATCCAACACATCTGCACCGCCAATCAGCAAAAGATTAGCAACACTCGGAGTATATCCGATGCCTTTCGACATTACTACTCTCAGCTGTATAACGTGCCCTCGTGGCCCAAAACCCATACAGGGGACCCATATCTCTCCAGCAAGGAGGATTACATTTTAGAGATGGCCCTGCCACAGATAGATGCCATGGAGTTCGCTGATCTGGATAACCCTCTATTGGAAGGGGAGTTCCTAGGTGCCATTAAATGCCTAAAATCTGGAAAGTGCCTGGGTCCAGATGGGTTTTCCCCTAGGTTCTACAAATAATTTGCCCAGTCCCTCGCCCCGCTGTTCTCAGCAGCGTTCAATTCCATAGATGACTCCCACCTACCATCTAAAGACCTTATAACCGCTAACATCTCTGTCCTTCCCAAACCAGGCAAGGATCCCAAACCAGGCAAGGCAGTGTAGCATTTAATGGCCGATTTCGCTCCTCATTTTAGACATTAAAACTTTTCGCAAAAGTTTTAGCAAACCGCTTATCACCCCATTTACTGTCAGTCATTCATAAGGACCAAGTGGGTTTACCTGCCAGGGATGCCCCCTGTCCCCTTTACTCTTTGTTCTGGTATTAGAACACCTGGCTTGGGCCATTTGGCAAAACAACTCCATAGTGGGGATTCAGACACCTTCCTCCGACCACAAACTTTCGCTTCTTTGACGCATGAATTCCACAGGTTATGGGAATTTAGCAACATCAAATTGAACATGTCCAAGACAGAAGCTCTTAACATTTCTTTACTGTCCACTACCCTCGCCCGAGTAGGGGCTAACTTTTCGTTCCAATGGGGCTCCAGAGGCATCTCCTATTTAGGGATAACGATTCCCTCCAACTTATCGGACCTCTATGCCCATAATTATCTCCCCTTACTGACCCGTCTTAGGAAAGAATTAGATACATGGAACTTGTCCTCACTAGCTTGGTTTGGTCGCATTAATACACTCAAAATGGACACCCTCCCTAAGCTACTTTATTTATTTCAGACGGTACCTATAACTGTCCGCAAGCGTTTCTTCAGCTCCCTGCGCTCCACGTCAATACGTTTCATTTGGCATCAATGCCTATCCCGCAGCCATCACACATTGCTCCCATACCCCAAAACTCAAGGGGGTGTGGGCCTCCCAGACTTCGAACTATACCATAGGGCGGCTCTGTTGTCTCGGATATTGGAATGGTTCCCTCGCCCCTTCCCTAAAGCATCCACCATGATAGAACAAGATCTCTCCACCTTCGACCTATGGGCCCTACTATGGGAATATGGGCAGAAGCTGCATTTACTTCCCTCCTCCTCCCAATTGATCACCGCTGCCTTACATTTATGGTACAAAAAAGGGCTGTCATCACTTCTATCTACAGACCCCTCATGTCATTGTTTGACCACCCTGCGCTGCCTCAGGGTATGGGGTCCAATATGGTAGGCCTGTAGCAGGCTCATTTGTAAATTCCACCTTGGGTACCCCTGTTGTGCCAAGGGACCATAGTAACTGGCTTACGGCCCTTCGTATATCCTCCTCCTGCTTTAATCTATTCTCCTCCCAAATTCATAGAACCTTGACAGGTTATGAACAGCTGTACTCTCTCTCTCAGAAATACCCAGACACTTGCTCTCTACTATCTACATATTACAACACTCACTGCTGCCCGATCAACCCCCCCCTCTTACACCAGGCGGTGGTCCGCAAACTTGGGAAGGGAGCTTTCTTTAGTCGATGGCAAAAGTCATTCCACTTCACACACAAATCTTCTATATCCTGATATACCCAGGAAAAAAAACTTTAAACTCCTTTCCAGATGGTACAGGGACCCTCAATCTCTACATAAAATATTTCCATTGGTCCCCCCTTCATTTTGGAGATGCGGCTAGGGAAGCTATTTACACATTGGGTGGAACTGTACTGGAATACAACACCTATGGTCACAGGTTTTTACCATACATAGCAGCCTCTATGATTGGCCACTGGCACCCACCCCAGAGATGGCTTTATTATCCATGCTTTCAGGCTCCATAGCCTCCCAAAAAGGCAATTTATTGCGCTTTTTCTGGTCAGCCGACGACAGCTAATCCCCCTATTTTGGAAAACAACTACCACCTCCCCTTTGTCTTTGTGGGTCTCCATGGTCAATGACATCATGCGTATGGAAGAGATGCTAGCCTTAGACAATGACACTTATGAAAAATGTAAGGTCCTATGGCTCATTTGGCTTGACTTTTCTACCTCGGACTCTCTGAAAAATATGCTGGCACCTCCTGGCCAACATGGAAACACTTCCTGATTCCATCACACATGTTTGCTCAATTTACCTCTGATTCTCTCTCCTCTTGCTCTATGTCTGAACCTTCCCCCCTTTTCTTCTTTCTCTCCCTTTTACTTTTTTCAATTTTTATGTCTCCACCCCAAATCCGAATGTTCTCTTCCCCAACTCTGATATGTTTTACTTCGAGACGTAAGGGTTTTAGCCTCTTGATATTACAAGTTACCTACATGATGGTACTTCCCCTAGGCTTATGTTTCAACACGCATTGGATACATGAATTACATTGTACAACTTTCTGTAATGAACATTTGGTAATCATCTATGTTCTTCTATTTTGTTAAACATAATAAAAACATATTTGACTCTAAAAGAAAAGCTATAATATTTTTGGGTCACTTTCATACATTTGTTTAGTTCTTTTAAATGTTTTACAACCTTTTTTTCTGCAATTTAACACATGACAAAAAATTCCAAGAGTGCTGTGGGTTAATTAATGAGTAGACAACAGAACAGTCAGCTGTCCCAACAAGGAATAGACAAAAAAACAAAACAAACCCCCCCCCCCCCTCCAAAAAAAAAACATAGAAATTTGCGTTTCGGCATACATTTGAAAATAAATATGAAGATGTGCCACATAAGGGCACCTCTGCAAAGTTTGTTTCCTAGCTCTGCACTATTTGAGCTTACAGTTATTCTAAAGGCAGAATTTTTTTTTAACTTAATACAGTATATATACATTAAGATAAAAAACCTTCTGTGTGCAGCAGCCCCCCTCAGCCCCCTAATACTTACCTGATCCAGCGATGTCCACGAGTGCCTCGGTCATTGGTGACTCTCCGTCCTGATTGGCTGAGACACAGCAGCAGTGCCATTGGCTCCCGATGCTGTCAAAGTCAGTTAGCCAATCAGGAGAGAAAGAGGGCAGGCCAAATTGCAGCTCCGCGTCTGAATGGACACAGAGCTGCGGCTCGGGTGCCCCCATAGCAAGCTGCTTGCTGTGGGGGCACTCGACAGGAGGGAGGGGCCAAGAGAGCCGGCGAGGGAGCCAAGAGGAGGATCTGGGCTTCTCTGTGCAAAACCCCTGAACAGAGCAGGTAAGTATAACATGTTTGCTATTTTTAAAGAAAAAACAAAGGAGACTTTAGTATCACTTTAAAACCTGAGAAATATACAGTACCGAATAAATTAAGAGCATGATTTCTTTGGAGGTAGCTCTTTCCCCCTCAAAAGGTAAAGCAATATACCGGAGGCCATGACTCAAGACATAAAAAGAACCCCCGCTGTCTGTCTATATCACCTCCAACAAAGCAACAAAATCAGATCAATTTATAACTAGCACATGTGCAGAGGAGTACACACAAAAATACAAGCATTCCCCAGCATTCAAACTAAGTCCCAAGAAAAGATAAGTTACCGGTAAGGGTGAATTTAGGCTTGAGCTATTGAGCTCTGTAAGTTACAGGTTTTACAGCAAAGGAGCAAAATGAGACTGAAGAAAACATGGGAAATTTATTTATTTTGTACTGACCATAATAAAGAAAATATGTATAAAACCAGTATACATTCTGTTTAAATCCAGTTTAAATTAAAACGGAGATCAAATATGTGGCCAACCTGCGCTTCATGTACGGATAGCTGTCATTGTCTTGATGCATTCACTGCTTAGCATACATAAATTAATTCATAATAGATACAGATCTTTATTTTCGCTATGTGAATAGAACTTTCAAATTTAAATAGACATTGCTGAAAATAACTTTTTTAAGCCTACTGTGTATGTGGTGAACTACGCAGATATAACTACTTTCACTAAAACTGTTAGTTTACAAAAGAGCTGCATTCACCATATAGGTGACAGGCTTGCTTTAGTAACTGTGACAAGTTCACAATAATAACTGTTTGCAGACTCATGTTAAAGTGGTCTGTTACACCACTTTTACCTACAGGTAAGCCTACAATAAGGCTTACCTGTAGGCACCTTGAATATCTCCTAAACTTGCACAGTTCAGGAGATATTCAGTATATGCGCTGCTGCCGACGTCATCGGCACATGGGAACTGAAGAAACAGGCCGCTGGTGCTGTTTTTTCAGGAGACATGCCGTGACCGGCGGCTCTCGCGTGCATGCGCAGGAGTGACGGCATTGTGGCTCCGGCCAATCACAGCGTCGGAGGTGCGAACCCGGAAGTAACTCCGGTGCAAGATGTCTGCGCTGTACTCGGAGGGCCGATGCTGATCCAGGGCATCGTTCTAAAGGTAAGTATTTCATAATGAGCTAGTATGCAATGCATACTAGCTCATTATGCCTTTGTCTTGCAGGGTTTTTTTCTTTTTTTTCTTTCGAGGATTACAACCTCTAAGTCAGCATTCATAAGATATTTATAAAACAGATACATATTTATTTAATATATGATTAAGATGTTTCTCCCAGATCTTTAATCACTGTGAACCACACATCATTATTTGCTTATCCAAACTCATTATATTACTGATATGAACTTAAGCAAACAGCAGTAGTGACTAAACCAAACATTTTTTATGTAATTGCAAAAGCAAAACTATAATGCCCTGTACACACGATGGGATTTTCCATTGGAAAATGTGTGATAGGACCTTGTTGTCGGAAATTCCGACCGTGTGTAGGCTTCATCACACATTTTCCATAGGAATTTCCATCACACAAAATTTGAGATCTGGTTCTCAAATTTTCTGACAACAAAATCCGTTGTCGGAATTTCCGATCATGTGTACACAATTCAGACTCGCAAAGTTCCACGCATGCTCGGAATCGAGCAGAAGAGCAGCACTGGCTATCGAACTTAATTTTTCTCGGCTTGACGTACGTGTTGTACGTCACCGCGTTCTTGACATTCGGAATTTCATGGGGATTCAGGGCATAATAGGGATTTAACTGTCTATACCTGCAAACCACATTACTTAATACGGTAGACGAATCTGACCTTATTCTGAGAAAGTTTCTTAATCAGCAAGCCCTTAAACTAATCATTTTTTTTTCCATTAAGAATAGGTCAAGGCAATAGTTACAGATATGATTTTTGGAGACCTTTCTATTAATTAATTTATCAATAATTTACATGTAAAATGAATCCAATGAGATTAAAGTGTCAGATAAATCTATTACTGATTTGGTTGAATAATCCACTATCTTCTGGGATATAGTTGAGAGGAAAAATATTTTCTGTGTGAGAGATCTAGCAATGCAATCTCCTCAGACCCCCTGCCTCTGACACCCACTGCTACTGAGTCACACTCTTCATGCTGCATTTTCCAGAACATAACTGAAAATCTAACACAAAAAACAAGATATTTCCCCTGCAATAGCCTCTGTGAGCGAAAGGCTCTGGAAACCCAGGGGGAGATTTTGTTTGGCTACTGTCCCCAAAAGATATAATAAACAAAACTTTCAACCTGCTACCATCTACTGCCATAACATTTTGGGTAGACTTCCTCTGTTTTTGCACTCAACTTAAATCTTTAGGGTCAGGGGGTGTTTTCTTCACTAACAGAAATTAGAAAGCAGGTTTCTGGTGTGAACAGAGGTTGCCACCATCTCTATGATATTGGAGTACCCATACAAGAAAACGTCTATTGCATCTCAACATTTTTTCAGTCAAAGCACCCTTTAAAATTCTGCATAATCTCGAGGCACCCCATTTTAAAATGTAAAAAATTAAACTAATATTTTTATATAATGCAGCAACATCCACACATGTAGCACACCCAACATTAGAGGAGATTTATTCTCCCAAAGCAAAAACACCTTTGCACATTTGCAGTGACTATTATTCCAATGTTTCTCGTCTCCTTCAGTTTCTCACTTTCCCTTAGCTAATGTGACCCCAGTGCTGATGGAGAGGTGCAGGGGAAAAGCGAACAAGGATGCTGTGCAGGAGCCCGCCTACCAAAGACGTCATGGGCTGTTAGATCCCTGACGAAGTCATATGGAGCGTGATGTAACGCGTAGGAAGGAAGTGTGGTGACATCACTTCCGGGTTCAGACAGAAGTATGCAATCTTGGTACACCCCAGTACACCCAGTTTGGTATATATGCTGTAAATGGGCGTTCTAGCCTTTTTTACTTGTGAGTAGTGCTTTTGCTGTTTTATATTTTAATAAAATAAGTTGCTACTGTACTATGGGAGGCATTATTTTCCTTTTATTTGAGACCTGATCCATCTGAGAAAGGGACTTAAAGGGACAATACGTCACTAGCCAGTGGAGACTGGATCTGCCTAAGGAGGGATTATACTGAGTATTTCTTGACCTATTTTCTATAGGTCAAAAAATGAAAGGTGAGCATGCACGCCTGAAGGTGGTGGAGCGCAGTGGTGATACTTTTGAAAAATACACTTGTGTAAATAACGGAAGAAGGATCACTTCACAGGAGGAATTACTTAAATTTGTTGGGACTATTATTGCACATATAATTTGTTATTTATTTTACATTAGTGGAGTTTGAATCCCTGGGGGTGTTTGTTTATGAATGAGATTAATGCAAATGAAGTTGTTTGCATATGTACATATATTTTGATGGTTTATTCTGGCCATTTGGGAATTAGAGAGGCTGGAGGTGGTTTATAGTTTCGTAGTTAATTATTGTAGCACTTTTTCACTTGCTAGTGGTACAAGATATATTTAGAAGGTTATTATTTGGATTGGAGCAGCGTTACACCATTGTCTAGTATAATAATTGATGGGTTGTTAGGGTGCCGACGGCTTGATCCACCCACTGACTTGTTTACAATTCTTAGGCAATTTGCCAAGGCACCCCAGAAGAAGCATTAAGGCACCCTGGTTGATGAAGGATGCTCTATTGGGACTTTGAAGGCAACCAAATCAACTATCTAAAAAAAAAGTGCACTTTATTCCATATAATATAAAATGAACACATGTATAGGTACAGATGTATAGGCCCAGATGTGTTAATTTAGAAGAGAAAAAAATAATTACGGTCTAGGCAAGTCCATCAAGAGAAATTAAAATATACACATGGATGAAAAAAAAAACAGAAAAGTGACAGCACAAAAAGGCTAACGATTGGAAATTCTACCAGCAAAAGTCTGATGAGAGCTTATGGTCAGAAAATGCGACCGTGTGTATGCTCCATCGGACTTTTGCTGGCGGAAAAGATTGAGAGCAGGTTCTCAATTTTTCGGTCGGAAAAATTTCCGATCGGAAAGTCCGATCGCCTGTAGCAATTCCGACGTGCAAAATTCCTACGCATGCTCGGAAACAATTTGACGCATGCTCGGAAGCACTGAACTTAATTTTCTCGGCTCGTCGTAGAGTGGTACGTCACCGCAGTAAACTTTTGTGTGACCCTTTTTGATTTTTTTGTTTGTTAATTTTTCCTTATTTACCATTTTTGGGAGTATAGATCTAGGTTTGTCCAAAGCAAGTTTAAATTCACTTACTGTTAATGGTCTCACTACCAATACTGGAAGTCTGTTCCAAGCATCATTTATTTCTGTAAAATAATACTTTTTAAGGCTAGTTTTAAACTTTATTGTCAGTAATATGACAAGTGTACTTGGGAAGAGGACTTAATAGATAGGGAAGAAAGTTAATAAAAAAACAAGTCCTTTGAGTAAGTACTTTGCTCTGCACCTCTGAATGGCTTGAGAAAGAGGTAGGAAATGCCCTGAAACATGTAGCCATGCTCACAGACAACACTTCTGGTTTAGGGTGTGCTCTATCGAACTCAGAGTACTGCTTCCTGGTCTCCTAGTACAGCATACAATCACTTCCCAGTGGCAGTGGCAAGCCTTTGGATCTGGAAACTTCAGCAGCAGACTGACCCAGAAAAAAAACCTTCATAGAGCTTCATACAAGCGATCTTTACACTATCTGAGTGAGTTGCCAATTGCCTTGTGTGAATTTACTTCCCTTACTGTACTTAGATTAGTGCCCGCTTGCTGTCTTCCCAGTTACTACAAGTATCTCTCCTGTAGATTGTTTCCCTTTTGCTGTATTTCCATTTACTACTAGTGTCTCCCCTGCCACTGTTCCTACTCCATCTATTCACCGATTTACCTTCTGGAAGAGACCCCTTTCTGACTGTAATGACAAGCATTTTAAAGTGGTTGTAAACCCTTACAGACCACTTTGACCTACAGGTAAGCCTAGATTAAGGCTTACCTGTAGGTCCAAGAAATATCTCCTAAACCTACACAGTTTAGGAGATATTTGCAAAAAGACAGGCACCGCTGTCTACGGTGCATGCGCCTTAGACAGTGGCGCACTGAGCACGCCGCTAGTGGCGGCTCCCATGCACATGCGCGGGAGTGACGTCATCGCGGCTCCTGCCAATCACAGCGACGGAGCCGCGCGACCCGGAAGTCACTCCGGGATACATGGCAGTGGTGGAGATGAAGGAGGACCGTTTCGGGGGCTTTGATCTCAGGTAAGTTATTCATAATAAGCTAGTATGCTATGTATACTAGCTCATTATGCCTTTGCCTTACAGGATTTATTTTAAAAAAAATTTGTGGAATGGGTTAACTTCCTCTTTAAATTCATCCTTATGTGAGTTGATAATTATTGCGGTTTTAATACATTTTGTAACATCTACTACACTAAGGCCCCGTACACACGGTCGGACAGTCCGATCCCCAAATCCATCAGATTTTCCGATCCCCAAATCCATCGGATTTCCGACGGATTTTGTCCGAAACTGGTGTTGCACACACACGGTCGGACAAAGTTGTCGGAAAATCCAATCATTCCGAACGAGGTGACGTACAAAACGTACGACGGGACTACGTACAGGGCAGTAGCCAATAGCTTCCGTCTCAAAATTTCTTCAGAGCATGCGTGGCACTTTGTGCGTCGTAATTCTCTACACACGATCCTGTTCTCAAACTTTTTCTGTCGGAAATTCAGACGGAAAAAGTCCGCTAGAGCCCACACATGATTGGATTTTCCGACAACATAATCCGATCAGACTTTTTCCATCGGAATATCCGACCGTGTGTACGGGGCATTAGTCTGTGCACTCTACTGTGTTTGCTAAACTTTCTGCCTGCTTATTTTGAGGTCATTTTCCTGTATTTTTAATCCTAGCTTCTGAAAATACTGCCATCCTGAACCTTATTCACACCAAAATATAATAGGTTTCATTCAAATCCCCAGTTTTCTTTCTTTTTTTCCACAAAACTGTCAAAATTAAGTCACTGCAGTTTCTCCTGATAGGTCTAAGGTACAAAACCTTTCATCATCCCTGCCTTGTCCTATCTCATCAATATCTTTGTGTAAATGACGTCTCCAGAAATAGACACAGTATTCTAACTAAAGCTCTATACTGGGGAATTACGCCTTTTTTCCTCCTACTGTGATCCATCTAGTGATGGTTTCCACACTGCAAGGCCACACTGGTTATTTTGCAATCTATATAAACTCCTGTATCTCATTTTCCTCTGTAGATCTGGCCAATATTGGACACTAATATCGTATCCTATCGTATCCTATCTGAGAATTATTTTTCCCTTTTTCAATATTTTGCATTTAAAAATGTTTAATTTCAGTTTCCACTGCTTTGACAGATCTTCCAGAAATGCCACAATTCACTTTTTTTTACAGCTTTGAAAGTTAGTAAAAAAAAAAACACAAACCATTAATTTTCTGAAAGCACGCGACATGTAGAATAACAAGATTTGATTGCGCAAATGTTTATGAAACCTTTATTAAAAAAAAAATAAAAAATCACCAAATTATTAGTGCAAAACTTCCAAAAAAACTTACTAAATCTAAAATATAAAACTGTAGTGAGCAATAACAAAATTTTGTAAATTTTACATTGAGCCTTTTTTGCTAAACTGTGAGAATTAAACAAACTACATTTTCGTTGGCAGCGTATTCAAAATGAATGGGATTACTTGAAGCAATGGGGTTTATTTACTAAAGCTGGAGAGTGCAAACTCTGGTACAGCTGTGCATAGAAACCAATCAGCTTCCAGGTTTTATTGTCAAAGCTTAATTGAACAAGCTAAAGTTAGAAGCTGATTTGCTAGTATGCATAGCTGCACCAGATTTTGCACTCTCCAGTTTTAGTAAATCAACCCCAATGCACCTCAACACGTTAACCACAATACAGTGTTAATGTGTAAATCTAGCCTAGCTGTGGCCACCTGAATCAGCTGGTGCCTTTACCTCTACCTTACAGACCATGGCTTCAGACTTGCTGAAGTGATAGGTAGATGACATCCACAGACCCTGGAAGTAGAAACTGCAAGAGCCGACATGTTTATATACCTTGTGGAAGTGATTGGCAGCTTGTTGAGAAAAGGGTTAAATGTCAGGCATCACCTTGGTGTAAGTTTATGGTTGCTGAGGAGACCATGAGTATACATGGGCCGAATTCCGAAAGAATTTGCTTTCAAAAATCGTATCAGTGAATGTTCGTACGAATTTTGCTCCATTAGTGAGCCGCAGCATTGGGCGATTTTTGTGCGGTCATTGAATCTTCATGGTCCGGCATTTTGGAATTTTTTTTGAAAAACTAATAATTTTTAAATCAATGATGGGAGAATCGTGTGAGAAATATAATCAAAAAGGAAATGCGCATGAGAACAAGAAAATAAAATTCCCAGAAAGAAAAGATTTCCGGCCACAAAAATAATTTTCTGTAGCAACATGAGGTGAAATTGAAGGCTTGGTTGGTCGAATTTTAAAATCAATGGTGGCAACATCGGATCACAAAACACAAGTTTGGCCTGCATTAGAGAGCAAGCCTCCAGCAAACAGTTCTGTTCTGATTTATGTCCGTGGCAGTAAAGTGGTTAAACACATTTAAATACCATGTTTGAGGGCAGGGGTCACAATCACCTGGCAAGTCTTATCTTTAAACTGCAGTGTGAACAATCCCTAAGGGGGCTTCAGGAACTGAAGCCGAGCACAACCGGAAGGCTTAAAGGGTCAGTTCACTCAAAACTAATGCTTCAATTTTTATGGTGGATACCAACAAGATGAATCACCCACCTCTGTCTCTCAAGGACTCTAATGCTGGACATATGCACATGGCAATTTTCTAAAATATTCCACCACTTTAACCACTTCCCGACCGGCGCACACAGATGTACGTCGACAGAATGGCACGTACAGGCAGGAGGGCGTATATATAAGTCCCTCCTTTAGCCTGTCCGTGCCATAGGGAGAGCGCCGGGAGCGGCATGCTCCCGCGCCGGTCGGGACCCCCGTGAGTCCGATCGCGGTCCCCGCGGACTCGATCGCCGCGGGGACACCCGCGATCGTCTCACGGGGAGGCTGAACAGGGAGATGCCGAGATAAACAGCATCTCCCCGTTCTGCCTAGAAACTAGTGACGCCGATCTCTGCTCCCTGTGATTGGAGCAGAGATCAGCATTCACTAGCTGACAGCCACGCCCCCCCCAGTAAGAAACACACCCCTAGGCATATTTAACCCTTACACTGCCCCCTTGTGGTTAACCCCTTCACTGCCAGTGTCATTTATACAGGAATTAATGCATTTAAATAGCATTAATTGCTGTAAAAATGACAATGGTCCCAAAAATGTGTCAAAAATGTCCGATGTGTCCGCCATAATGTTGCAGTCAAAAAAAAAATCGCAGATCTCCGCCATTACTAATAAAAAAAAAAATTATTAATAAAAATGCTATAAAACTATCCCCTATCTTGAAAACGCTATAACTTCTGCGCAAACCGATCAATAATCGCTTATTGCGATTTTTTTTACCAAAAATATGTAGAAGAATATGTATCGGCCTAAACTGAGGAAAAAATATGTTTTTTTATATATTTTTTGGGGATATTTATTATAGCAAAAAGTAAAAAAATAATGCATTTTTTTTCAAAATTGTCGCTCTATTTTTGTTTATAGTGCAAAAAATAAAAACCGCAGGGGTGATCAAATACCAAAAGAAAGCTCTATTTGTGGGAAAAAAAGGACATCAATTTTGTTTGGGAGCCACGTCGCACGACCGCGCAATTGTCAGTTAAAGCGACGCAGTGCCGAATCGCAAAAAGGGGCCTGGTCCTTTGGCTGCAAATTGGTCCGGTCTGAAAGTGGTTAACCAGCTCGCACATATGGATTGATCAAACCATGGCAACCTACCACAAACAGTACAATATATTTTTATGCCAGGAATAGTGGTAGGTTGTACTAATTCCTTCCTACTGTTTGTGATCTACAGTTGTTTGAAAACAAATGTAATTGATTGAAAAATTACTTTGTGCATGACCAGCAATGAGGGTGGAATGAGCCTGCGATTTCAGTTGCATCCATATGCCATTCTAAAGGCAATTCTAATTCTCCCTCTTCAGGTTGTACATTTTTACTTCTTACATTATGGAAAATGCAGCACGAGGCAGGAACCTCTGTGCTGATATTTCACAGCTGAAGCTGAAATTCCAGCCATATATAGTAGAGGAAATCCAAAGCGATTCAGCTGGCCAGTGTTCACTAAAAACGTAATTAATATTAACGGTAGACTTACCCTTTTAGGCCTGATTCACACCTAGGCATTTTTAGTGCTTTTTGCATTTTGCAGATTTGCACTACAGAACGTTTTCCATAGGAAACCATTTTAAATGGACTGTAGTACAAATTTGCAAAATGCAAAAAGCACTAAAAATGCATAGGTGTGAATCCAGCCTTAAAGGACCACTTCAGTCACATATAAAAACAGTTGCATTTAAAGGATAAGTACACCTTTGGTAACATGTTACATGCTACACATTTAGTGTGTAACATGTAACATGTTACTGAAGAACACTTGTCTGCACCCCCCTTCATTTTAACAATAAAAATGACAACTAAGAAAAAAAAAATGGAAGGAACAGTTTAAAAATAAAATAAAAAAGCTAAATAAAAAGAAAAACTAAAAAAAAAAAAAAAAAAGCACCCCTGCCCCCCCTTCTTTTGCGCAAAGGCGAACACAAGCGTTGGTCTGGCGTCATATGTAAACAGCAATTGCACCATGCATGTGAGGTATCACCGCGAAGGTCAGATCGAGGGCAGTAATTTTAGCAGTAGACCTCCTCCGTGAATCTAATGTGGTAACCTGTAAAGGCTTTTAAAGGCTTTTAAAAAATGTATGTAGTTTGTCGCCACTGCGTGTTTGTGCGCAATTTTAAAGCATGTCGTGTTTGGTATCCATGTACTCGGCCTAAGATCATATTTTTTATTTCATCAAAAATTTGAGCAATATAGTGTGTTTTAGTGCATTAAAATAAAAAAAAGTGTATTTTTCCACAAAAAAATGCGTTTGAAAAATCGCTGCGCAAATACTGTGTGGAAAAAAAAAATGCAACACCCACCATTTTAATCTGTAGGGCCTTTGCTTTAACAATATATATAGTGTTTGGGGGTTCAACGTAATTTTCTTGCAAAAAAAAAATATGTTTTCATGTAAACAAAAAGTGTCAGAAAGGGCTTTATCTTCAAGTGGTTAGAAGAGTGGGTGACGTGTGACATAGGCTTTTAAATGTTGTGCATAAAATGCCAGGACAGTTCAAACCCCCCCCAAATGACCCCATTTTGGAAAGTAGACACCCCAAGCTATTTGCTGAGAGCAATGTTGAGCCCATTAAATATTTTTTTTTTTGGTCCCAAGAGATTGAATAATGAAAAAAAAAAAAATAATATTTTTTTTTACAAAAACTTGTCACTAAATGATATATTGCTCAAACATGCCATGGGCATATGTGGAGATACACCCCAAAATACATTCTGTTGCTTCTCCTGAGTACGGGGATACCACATGTGTGGGACTTTTTGGGAGCCTAGCCGCGTACGGGACCCCAAAATCCAAGCACCGCTTTCAGGCTTTCTAAGGGTGTAATTTTTTTATTTCACTCCTCACTGCCAATCACAGTTTCGGAGGCCATGGAATGCCCAGATGGCACAAAACCACCCCAAATGACCCCATTTTGGAAAGTAGACACCCCAAGCTATTTGCTGAGAGGTATGGTGAGTATTTTGCAGATCTCGCTTTTTGTCACAATGTTTTGAAAATTGAAAAAAGAAAAAAAAATTTTTTTTTTCTTTACTTTCTTCATTTTCAAAAACACATGAGAGCTGTAAAATACTCACCATGCCTCTCAACAAATAGCTTGGGGTGTCTACTTTCCAAAATGGGGTCATTTGGGGGGGTTTTGTGCTATTTTGGCATTTTATGGCCTTCGAAACTGTGATAGGTAGTGAGGAGTGAAATCAAAAATTTGCACCCTTAGAAATCCTGAAGGCGGTGCTTGGGTTTCGGGGCCCCGTACGCGGCTAGGCTCCCAAAAAGTCCCACACATGTGGTATCCCCATACTCAGGAGAAGCAGCAAAATGTATTTTGGGGTGCAATTCCACATATAACCATGGCATGTGTGAGCAATATATCATTTAGTGACAACTTTTTGAATAAATTTTTTTTATTTTTTTTTTTTTGTCTTTATTCAATCACTTGGGACTAAAAAAAAAAATATTCAACGGCTCAACATGCCTCTCAGCAAATAGCTTGGGGTGTCTACTTTCCAAAATGGGGTCATTTGGGGGGTTTTGTGCCATCTTGGCATTTTATGGCCTTCAAAACTGTGATAGGTAGTGATAGGTAGTGAGGAGTGAAATCAAAAATTTATGCCCTTAGAAATCCTGAAGGCGGTGCTTGGTTTTCGGGGTCCCGTATGCGGATAGGCTCCCAAAAACTCCCACACATTGGTATCCCCGTACTCAGGAGAAGCAGCAGAATGTATTTTGGGGTGTAATTCCACATATGCCCATGGCATGTGTGGGCAATATATCATTTAGTGACAACTTTGGGCAAAAAAAAAAAAAAGTTTGTAATATTCCCGCAACTTGTGGCAAAATATAAAATATTCCATGTACTCAACATGCCTCTCAGCAAATAGCTTGGGGTGTCTACTTTCAAAATGGGGTCATTTGGGGGGGTTTTGTGCAATTTTGGCATTTTATGGCCTTCGAAACTGTGATAGGTAGTGAGGAGTGAAATCAAAAATTTACACCCTTAGAAATGCTGAAGGTGGTGCTTGGGTTTCGGGGCCCCGTACGCGGCTAGGCTCCCAAAAAGTCCCACACATGTGGTATCCCCGTACTCAGGAGAAGTGGCAAAATGTATTTTGGGGTGCAATTCCACATATAACCATGGCATGTGTGAGCAATATATCATTTAGTGACAACTTTTTGAATACATTTTTTTTTTTTTTTTTTTTTTTTGTCTTTATTCAATCACTTGGGACTAAAAAAAAAAATATTCAATGGGCTCAACATGCCTCTCAGCAAATAGCTTGGGGTGTCTACTTTCCAAAATGGGGTATTTGGGGGGGTTTTGTGCCATCTTGGCATTTTATGGCCTTCAAAACTGTGATAGGTAGTGATAGGTAGTGAGGAGTGAAATCAAAAATTTATGCCCTTAGAAATCCTGAAGGCGGTGCTTGGTTTTCGGGGTCCCGTATGCGGATAGGCTCCCAAAAAGTCCCACACATGTGGTATCCTCGTACTCAGGAGAAGCAGCAGAATGTATTTTGGGGTGTAATTCCACATATGCCCATGGCATGTGTGGGCAATATATCATTTAGTGACAACTTTGGGCAAAAAAAAAAAAGTTTGTAATATTCCCGCAACTTGTGGCAAAATATAAAATATTCCATGTACTCAACATGCCTCTCAGCAAATAGCTTGGGGTGTCTACTTTCCAAAATGGGGTCATTTGGGGGGGTTTTGTGCTATTTTGGCATTTTATGGCCTTCAAAACTGTGATAGGTAGTGAGGAGTGAAATCAAAAATTTGCACCCTTAGAAACCCTGAAGGCGTTGATTGGGTTTCGGGCCCCGTGCGCGGCTAGGCTCCCAAAAAGTCCCACACATGTGGTATCCCCATACTCGGGAGAAGCAGCAAAATGTATTTTGGGGTGCATCTCCACATATAACCATGGCATGTGTGAGCAATATATCATTTAGTGACAACTTTATGTCTTTATTCAATCCCTTGGGACTAAAAAAAAAAATATTCAATGGGCTCAACATGCCTCTCAGCAAATAGCTTGGGGTGTCTACTTTCCAAAATGGGGTCATTTGGGGGGGTTTTGTACTTCCCTGCCATTTTAGCACCTCAAGAAATGAGATAGGTAGTCATAAATTAAAAGCCGTGTAAATTCCAGAAAATGTACTCTAGTTTGTAGACGCTATAACTTTTGCGCAAACCAATAAATATACGCTTATTGGCATTTTTTTTACTGAAGAACACTTGTCTGCACCACTCCGATCTCCTGCTATGGGATCCTCTCCCTGCACCTGCTACCACAATATAAAAAGAACACATCTGTGCAGGACTCAATCCACATGGTTGCATCATTCATTCACAGCAATTTGTGAGTGAATGAACTACAACTACTGTCTACCACCGCAGCAGATGGCTTGTGGTTCTCAATGCGAGTGCTCTCATAGTTCATGGATCTTCCTGCTCTCCAGTTACTGTCTGCCCCTGAGGAAGGTACGGGCACACAGTTATACTGAGATTCGGAAGGAGCCTGACATTGCACCCATGGTCTGCTAATTGCAGGTGTAATGCTCTGCAGGCTCCAGAAAAAAAACTTTTTTTTTTACCTTAGTGCAATTAGTGCATTTATTTATTTATTTATTTGTTAAGGGGAACTTAGCATTTAAAGAACAGATACAGTGGAGTTGCTCTTATTTTCATTCTGACATTTATTTTCTGCACCTGGCTGTCCTGAAAATGAAATCCCAAAGTCTGAGAGAATTTTGAAAAAGTCTGAAAAATTACAGGCTAGTGTATTCACAGATTTATGTTCTCTCTCATTCTTTGACCCCTCTGCAGGCTTACCCACAAACAGTGCATTGCAAAAGCATGTAAAAATAGCCCTTAGTTCTACACAGGGCACAGTGAGATGCTTGCCATACATGGCTGCTTGGAAATTAATAAAACTCAGCTTAATTTATTTTTAGTAAGAGCAGGGAAGAGTTAAAATCCCTGCCGGGTTATTTATTTATTTTTGCTGCCTAGGTTGGGGAAAATTTCCTTCACTTTCTGTCTCTAGGACTGAACAAGTAATTTCCCTACGGTAAAATTAATTAATCCCTTCATCCTCTAAATTATCACTAGAACAGGTGTCCCTATTGGAAGACCTGACCTCACTTTTTTCATGCGGTGACCACTCTAAAATTTTGGACTTCCTCTCACTTTCAGTTCCAGTGACAGGGGGTCACAGAAAGCAATAAAAGCATGACAGAAGGGCTAGCCTTTCCACACTAAATCCAAAACAAAACAAAAAAATAAAAATGCCTTTACATACATTTACAGAGAAGCAATGTTCCTGGAGCCCAATAGCAAGCTACAAACTAATTGTACTTAATGTCTTAATTAAAAAAAAATATATAAAAAGTTCAGAAAGGTTTCTATAAAGAAAAAAGCACACTTATGAAATAAACTTGTAAAGAAAGTGAAGGTTTTCCTCCATCTGCTAAACTTTCAGCAGAACATTTTTACTAAGCAAAGTGTATTCAGCAGGCGATTGATATCAATTGCAAAGCTTGTCCCAGCTAATCTCTTCCTCCTTTCCAGCAACCTTACCAGGGAGGGATTCTATCGTTTTATAGTCCCACCGACTTGTACAACAAGAAGAACTAGTTTCTAATTTTATGCCCATTCAGATAAAGCACTAATGCTGTATGAAGTCTGAAAAGGTAGGATTAGAATACAACCCCACTGAACTGCATTTCATCAGCAATACCTTTCCAAAGCCAGATTTGTAGGTAAGCCCTTTACTGCGACAATTGTTATTTTTTTTTTAGGGCTTCCAATGCTAATACTGGTAGCAAATTCAAATGGGTCTATCAACATGAAAGATCCCAGAAGGCTAAACCGCAGCAGTGTGTGGGAGCTGCAGATACCGAGGTCCTGTGTACCAAACAAATATTTCATTTTACACCTAATCTTTTATTATTTTTATTAAGTGTTTTGAACGTAAATAGGGGAAGGCTAAGATGCATGACTAATAACTAGGCCTGCTGAATGCTGAAACTGGTTATCAAAAGCCACCAAGACTTTGCCCTTCCTCTGCATTGAGACAATCAATAATGAGCCCAGCTTATTCTCCAGCCTGGAGGAGGCTGGGGATGCTTGAGCCTCTGGGGAGGGTAACAGTTTATTCTTCCCTACAAATACACAGGGCTGCGTTTATCAACATACAAAACTGAATTTTATTAGAAACGCTGATGTGCAAAGAAAGCCAAGTCCAAACCACTCCCCTGAGAGTAACAAGGTACTCCTTGGCTGTGGCATCAAATATTCCTACGAGAAGAGGAACAGTAATTAAAACATTTGTGATGCTTCACTACTCAAAAATGTGGACAGCAATGTTTCTTAAAGTGCACCTGTCATTTTGTCATAGGAAATCTGCTGCAAAAGGCCAAGGATATGAAACCGTAAACTTTTCACTGGTTTTATTACTGTTACGGTTTTAATCTGTTTTGCAGATATTAAAACCAATTTTGATTTTGTATAAAACATAAAGCTGTCCAGAAGGCGGAAGTAGATAATGTTTTCTATTATCCAGTGATGAAGGTTTTACTGCTTTTTGAAAGTGTCTTCTTTAAGACCTAATTTAGTCTAAATTTCTCCATACCATTTGCCTTTATTATCATGACAATCCTAGGAAGGCAGCATCCACCTAGTTTTAGGTTACCATATATACCTTTCAAGCCAAAATTTTATCATACATCTGTTACTCCACACCTTGGAAGACCAATTAGCGCTAGAAGTGACTGTGTTTTTTTATCATGACACTCCTAGCAGATCAGTTTATGAAAGGGTTAAATGTAACTTTAGAATTGTGCACAATCGTAGCGCTCGTTCAGACCAGGAGGTGCGTTTTTCTTTTTGCACATTCCAACACACTGCATTTTTTAATGGGTTGATCTATGCGTTTGAAAAACACAAAAGGGTTCCAGCATGATTCTTAAAATTGTGTCGCATCAAAATGCATGGTACTTCATTTTGCAGCGTTCAGTGGTCCATAGGTTGTAAACCGCCTCCCTCACATCCCCTTGCTAGCACAAACCCTCCCTCACTCCAAATCAACCGCTCCCCAAATCCCCCCTTCTGGCACTAATCTCCCCCAATATCCCCTCCTGGCACAAATTCTGTCCCTCTCAACATCATTACAGAAGTAGTGACAGCATCAGAGAGGAGGAGCGTCCTTTAGCACTGGGTGTTAGCCATAGCTGGGAAAGGTAGCAACCACTAGGAAAAAGTTCCTTCCAAGGAAGAATGATTTAAGTCTTGGGGCTTAGACAGTCCCCTGACAATTCCCTCATCTTTTTTTCCCCAGAAAATTTGTGCCATCTCTGTCAACGCCTACTTTCAGGCTTAAAAACACTTCCGTAAAGGCTCAATACTCCAAATCCTAGTACCTGTGCAGAAGATGTTGTTAGCCGTGTGTTCACATTAAATGAGAAAACGGTTTCTTCTGCTTGCAACAGACCCATGACGTCATTCTCATGATGCTTTTCTCAGGCCAAGGACACTTTGATGAAGCCCAAAGACAAAAGTTGTAAAAATGTCAAATTGGGAACAAAGGCAGTGGCTACACTTTCTCTTCTCTCGCATTTTTTGAAGGATATTTCCTACAATTTTAATTAAGACTTTATTTTGAGTTCTGTCACTACCACATAACATTTCTGGCTGGTTGTGTAGATATGTTAATATAGAAGTACTATGAGGTTAGGTTGTACAGGGGTTTAAATTTGCAGCATTGTTTCAACAAGGGCTCATTTACACTGTATCATACATTGGGGTGCTTGGCAGAAGTTCCAGAACTCTAATGGCTCAGTTGCCACATCAACATTTAGGGCATTCTAGCATGACAGTCCAAAAAGTATAAGCAGAGAGGATTTCAGTTGTGGGCAGAACATGGCCTGAAGAGCACATCCAGCATAGTGTGAGCACAACCTAAATCAAATTAGAATCATAATCACCTGGGGGCACCATGCACATAGAGGCCCTGAATAGCTGCATTCTAGGCTAGCTCCACTCACTTGGGTGATGTTTTTAACCCTCCACATGCTACATGGAAATGGAAACCCACTGGAATTCATCTGCAGGTAAGCAAACCTACAGCTAACAGTCTCACCCCGTGGGACAATCAGATAAAATCAGACTAAATCCTGCATGGCAGTGGACCCAAAGCCACAGTGGCGAACTGCAACCAAGATGGCGCCGAACCTACCGAAAGACAAAACAACTAGGCTCTTTCTGAATGATTCCAATGAGTCACCCTTCAGCCTCCAACAGTTCCCTTTGGTGTGGCTATCACAGAAAATGGACCTGGACCCGGCCTGGCTGGATAAAGTCAGATATGTTGTTTATAAATAGCTGGCTGTTACTGCCAAGTGGCTTTCATCTTAAAAGGTACATTAAGGTTTTAGGCCCTGACCCATAGACCAGTGTTTCTCAACTCCAGTCCTCCAGGGGCCCCAACAGGTCATGTTTTCAGGATTTCCATCAGATGAAATGGCTGTGGTAATTACTAAGGCAGTAAAAACTGATCAAATCACCTGTGCAAAATAATGTAAAGCCTGAAAACATAACCTATTGGTGCACCAAAGAGCCCTAAAACCTCTTCAAATTTTACAGTCCCATGACATCAGATACAATTGGGGCTTAAAGGCCACTACTTATTCAGAACTCCAGAGATGTCTTCAAGATTCAGGCCTGGAGGTCCCCGTGGATCTATGTTCTCAGAACCCGATTCCTTCTCAACAACAAAGCACCCCAAGACAATTGCAAGAGAAACCCAGCCATAAGGTTAAACAATCCCCCTCTCAGAGGTCTCAAGTGTTTAAACTCCTCCACTCATCCAGGCATTCCAGTCACAAATAGAGGGCTGAGGGAGCCTTTTAAGGCTACAGTTCTAGCCCTTAAAACTACATAACTTCAGCCTCCCCCTCTCCAACATACCAGCCGTCGACTCCAATTAACTGGGTATATCTCACATTTCCCACTTGTCTCTGCAATAACCTCTTGGCGATGGACTACTCTGCTATCAGTTTCTCGTTCCTCTGATCTCTTCCGAACACAAACTATGAAAGGGCCAATTCTTAACGACCTACCTGCCTGACAAGCATTCAACAAACCGTGAGTATTGATAGATCAGGTCCCATTGGGCCTCACGCTGGTCTACGCCTGCATGCAACCTATAAACCAAATCTTGACCCATACTCTTGCAGTATGTGACTAAATCAAATATTCAGCATGTCTATTGGCCCCACATATCCCACTCTTGTCAATATTTTTAGTTGTCCTCTTTTACCTTTGGGATTGGAGAACCCGCAGGGATTCTACTGGTGACACCAATGGGGCCTCATGACGGTTCGATCTTTACCAACTACTACTACTACTACTAGGGGGCATCTGCTGGTTCCAACATCTATGAGACTCATATGACACATCCGAGTCTGAATGATTCCGTTATCATCAAATTCACCACTTTTTGGACTCAAGGTTTTTTACCTTCTGTGTGCAGCACCCCCCCCCCCCCAATAATTACCTGAGCCCCATATCGATCCAGAATTGTGCATGAGAGCAGCAGGTCTCACAGGTCTCTTTCTCTTTATTGGCTGAGACAGCAGCGGGAGCCAATGGTTCCCACTACTGTCAATCACAGCCAGTGAGCCAATGAGGAGAGAGAGGGGACGGAGCTGATCCATGCTCCCTGTGTGAATGGACACACATAGCAGCAGCTCGGGGAAGAGCCTGCTCGAGCACCCACATACGTGGCTCCCAAACAAAATTGATGTCTTTTTTTTCCCTATTTTTCGCTATTTGATCACACCTGCGGTTTTTATTTTTTGCGCTATAAACAAAAAAAAGAGCGATTATTGATTGGTTTGCGCAAAAGTTATAGCATTTACAAAATAGGGGATAGTTTTATGGCATTTTTATTAATATTTTTACTAGTAATGACGGCAATCAGCGATTTTTATCGTGATTGCGACATTATGGCGGACACATCGGACATATCGGACATTTTTGGGACCATATACAATATACAACAGCTATACAAATGCACTGATTCCTGTGTAAATGGCACTGATTCCTGTGTAAATGACATGGCAGTGAAGGGGTTAACCACTAGGTGGCAGTGTAGGGGTTAAGTGTGTCCTAGGGGCGTGTTTCTAACTGTGGGGGGGGGCTTGGCTGTGTGTGACACGTCACTGATCTCTGCTCCGATCACAGGGAGCAGAGATCAGTGACACTGTCACTAGGCAGAATAGGGAGATGCTTGTTTACATTCGTGAGACGATCGCGGGTATCCCCGCAGCGATCGAGTCCGTGGGACCCGCGACCCCACTCACGGAGCTTTCCCAATGCGCTGACGGCGGCGCACCCACCGGCCGCCTCTTAAAGGCCAACATACAGGTACATGATTCTGCCTGTATGTGCCCTTCTGCTGCAGTATATCTGCGTGAGGTGGTCGGGAAGCAGTTAAGGTAATGCAACGTTGGTATTTCACTCTGGCTAGAATAGCCAAATGCTTACCGACTTACTCTTCAGGTTGCTTTCAAGGGTGACATGAAACATATTTGGTGAACATGCCCCAAGACAAGGAGACTATGGATACGGGTATAAAATTTGATTAATACGGGCCTCTGCGTTAACCAGTGCAAAAACCCCTGCGAAGCGCCTTTGCATAAACTGATAAAAACACATAACAAAATGCAAATGTGTCCTAATCACCCACATTTTTATGGCCACCAAGCAGACAATAGCAAGGGCATAAAGTCTTCCACCCCTTAGCTTTGAAGGGGTCAAGAGCTGTGTACATGGCACGCAATCCCTACCAATACCCATGATAAATTTTTACTCACCTGGCATGCCTACCTTGACCAATTTCCATGATCCTAATTACCTGTTCGCTTTCTGGAACTGTAGCATACCCACTATGGATCTTGTTCTGGTTAACCCGAGCCTCTGGGACACCTCCCCACCTTCTTCCCTTTTCCACACTCCCTGCAGTTCTGCTTTACCCTGCTCCCCCACTCTCGCTTTGTCCTGTCCCTTACCCTTTTTCTTACCTAGCTGTCCTTCTACTCCTTTATCCCCAGGTAGGGTTGCTCCACCACAAAAGTGGTCCCTATTCATAAATAATAACACTAGAACTACCCTGAGCAAGGGCCACTGATTTCATACCCCCTGGTCCTTATTGTGACATTGCTTTGTGCTTTGAAATTCTACCGGAATTCTTTTGGCATGTACTAAACCTCTATAGCGTAAGGGGCTGTTTACTATTTATTGGCTGATGGTTTATTTGCACTATAGCTTGGAGATACCTTATTATGCTGTTGTTCCTATCCTTAATGTGCTGAGGGCTGTATTATTTTGTACAAATTTTTCTATAAACCCTTTACCAAATCATATCTGTATAACTCTTTTGTTTTGTTTTTTATTCGATAAAAACAAAGTGAAAGAATTATAATCACCTAAATACAGCTGAACAACTGTAATATTTGTTCAAATTTTTAATTAACCAGGTACTAAACCATAATCATATCAGCCCCCACCCCCAAAAATAAATGAATTGCAAACTCACAAAAACAACAAATCACAGCAATATATGTCTGGGTTTGACCAAAGTCATAGAAAAACTAAAATACATAAAAAAATAAAATAAAAAAATCTGATAAAATGTTTGATCGTATATGTCCCTAGAGCACAAAAAGTGACAGCATTTAACCCTTTGAATCAATTTGTATCATCCATGCAGACAAAAAAAAAAAAAAGCCTAAATCCCTACTGTTGTCTACTAGGCCAAGCAATGTGCTAACTATCAGTCCGATTAGCCACCAAATCCCATTTTAAGAATTCTTTGTATGGGAAAGACTTCTGCCACTTTACAAATGTATTCTGCTAAGCTCACTAATTCAGTTAGCCTTTTCAATTCATTTTATTAATCCTGAACTGGCTTAGTTTTACGTTAGAACAAAGCTGGGAAACAAATATGTAGTCCGCACTGCACACACACACACAGACACACACAGACATAAACATATACACAGACATAAATATACACACACTCTCCTGAAAAATAATGAAAAAATTATTTAAAAAAAATGAGATCACGACTGATCCAGAACCCCTTTTGTTCAGAGCCAAGCTGAAAGTCTGCTGGTGCTAGACATGCACACACTTTCATCACCAGTTTATTGGAACCGACAGAGTAAGGGAAGCAATGAAAGTCATTGTTACTGAGACTTCAAAAGGCTCCTCTATCCAGGGGAAGGAAATCCTTTCCGTCAGCGATGGGGTCCCCTAACAACCCGCAGGTGGGTGAAAAGTTATACACAACTCAGAGTGTCTTAAAGCCTATGTGATATTACTGACAGGTTCTGCTTTCCTACCGTCTCCCTCCTCTCTGCTCCAGCGAACATAGCACTAGTCTGACAAGCCGTACTCACTACAAAAAAAACAATTGTTGTTTTGTTTCTGAATGATTCATGAAAAAAACAAACAGTGCAAGCATAAGAAAATGGATGTCATTTTTCATGTTTTGTTGTGTGCTTTTAATGCGTTTATGCTACTAGCGATATCTGCTTGTAGGAAACTGCAACAAAGAAAGCACATTTTTTTAAATCTCACATAGCTTCAGTTTTAACAACTTGCCCTCCGGAAGATTAACCCTCCCTTCATGACCAGGCCATTTTTTGGGATACAGGACGGCGTTACTTTAACTGACAACTGAGCGGCCATGTAATGATGTACACAAAAAAAATTGATGTCCTTTTTTTCCCACAAATAGAGATATCTTTTGGTGGTATTTGATCACCTCTGAGGTTTTTATTTTTTAGTGCTATAAAAAAAAAAAACAGACAATTAAAAAAATAAAAATAAATAAAAAACAACACAATATTTTCTGCTTTCTGTTATAAAACACTTTCAATAAAAAAAAATTGAAAAAAAAATCTAATTTCTTCATCAGTTTAGGCCAATATGTATTCTGCTACATATATTTGGTTAAAAAAAAAAACATCCCAATAAGCGTATATTAATTGTAGATATATTTTTGTTTATTTAATTTTTTTTTACTAGTAATGGCAGCGATCAGCAACTTATCTGGACTATGATATTGCGGCGGACAAATTGGACACTGACTGACACTTTTTGGGGACCAGTGACACTACTACAGTGATCAGTGCTATAAAAAAAAAAAAAAAAAAAAAAAGCACCGTCACTGTACTAATGACACTGGCTGGAAAGGCGATCAAAGGGATTAACAGTGTGCCTTTCTTACTGTGGGGGAGGTACACATGAGCCATGCCTTCTGTACTGACAGAACGGCAATCTGCCTTGTTTACATAGGCAGACCGCCGTTCTCACTCTGTACCGAAGGAGCCGTGGGTGCCTGCGGGAATCGAGTCCACGGTATTCGCTGTTTGCCTCCCACTGTGTATAATCACAGTGGGAGCGGGCCAGCAGCGGCCCGCATACGCGCCCCAGACCTGGAAGTTTTGGATCACATACTAGGTATGGGATACGGCGCAGCCGTGCCACTTTGCCGCCGGATATCCAAGTTAAACGGTCAGCAAGTGGTTAAGCAATGCATTGCTAGATCTTTTAATTACAAATGATACAGATCTGATTGCAGATGTGGAAATATGGGACAACTTGAGAACTAGCGATCACAGAATTATATTCTGCATAAATCATAGAGGGAGGCACAAGGAGAGTACAAGAACACTCAATTTCAAAAGAGCCAACTTTTCTAAACTGCGCTCAATTCTGCAAGTGGGACCAAATCCTTAAAATAGGGAACACAGAGGAAAAATGGGATGCTTTAGGGAATATATTAGATAAATGTGTCACCAAGTGCATTCTAAGGGATAATAAATATAGAAGAACAAAGGTTAAACCTGGGTGGCTGAACCAAAATGTAAAATGTCATATTAAAGGACAAAAAATGGCCTTAATAGCAGACTCTACAGCAGTTGCGCACAGCAACCAATCAGCTTCTTTAATTTTCATAGATTACTTGAACAAGCTGAGGCAAGAAGCTGACTGGTTGCTATGCAGAACTGCTTCAGATTCTGCCTGCTCCAGTTTTAGGCTGGTTTCATATTGGCTTTAGCTTGTATACGAGCAGTGTGAACAGCCGACTTTTATGAAACTTGCAGCAAACTTTTGAAAAGCTTTGAGCAGCTTTCTCTAAGCCTTTAAAGCACCCATCAGCTCCCGTTTGGAAATGTTATACACAGATATATGGGAGTTCTAATTGTCACCTTAAACAAGCTGCTAGCTGGCTTCAGCAGGCTTTTAACAAGCTTCAAGTAGTGCTGAAGCCTGCTAGCAGCTTTTTTAAAGTGATAATCGGCATTCCCATAAGGATCTGTGTTAAATATTTACAAACTGCAGCTGAATAGTTCTTTAAAGGAGAAGTACAGCCAAAGCTAATTTGGATGTACTTCTTCTATGGATCACAGGAGTGCAGCTCATTCCCCGTTTTCAGCAGACAGCGGACTGAAATCAGCTGTCTGCTGACGTCATAGAGCCATCCAGGCTCGGGCAAGATCGTGACAATGAAGTCTGGATCCGCACACATGTCTGGACCGGCACCCGACTCACTGAGAACCTGAGTCGGCCCCTCCACAGCGCTCCAATTAGCGTGGGGGGGAGAGCAGAGAGTTGCTGACTGACAGTCACCAGCTCTCTGCTTGGGGTGCTCTGAGAACTGAGCGATCGGTGGTGTTAGATTGCTTGGTTCTCAGTTTTAAAGTCACCGGGGGACAGATGCAGCATCAGACCTATGCTGCATCCACCTAGGTAAGTATAATTAGTAAGTAAGAAAAACACCATATTTTTTTAAGCATCAACAAAGCTCGCTGAAAGCTCTGCAAATGCTTTGTAAAAGCTGGCTGTTCACACTGCTCTTATAAAAACTGAAGCCTGTTTGAAACAGGACAGTGAATGGTCAGTTTAAGTGTTAAAGTGGGGAGCACATATGACACACAGGGGATTATTTACTAAAGCTGGAGAGTACAAAATCTGGTGCAACTCTGCATAGAAACCAAACAGCTTCCAGGTTTTGTTGCCAAGGCTTAATTGAAAAAGCTGTAATTCGAAGCTGATTGGCTACCATGCATAGCTGCACCAGATCCTGAGTGCACCAGTTTTTGTAAATCTCTCCCACAGAATTCAAGTTTTTTTTTTTTTTTTTACAGAAAAGGTTATTGTTCTAACACTGCAACAGTGCATGGGTTAGAAGAGGTTTATACACACCAGCTAGACACAAAAAAGTGGAGCTCTCCTTTAGAGGAAAGATTGCTTGCTCACACCATTACTTGGTTTAAACAACAATGTAATAACACCAGTCTTTTCTGTTGAATAGTTTTATTAATATCAAATATATATAAAAAGAAACATGTACCAACAGATTAGAAAATGGTTAGTGATCCATGCTAATATAACCCTGCCTGTTTGTACCATTAACCTCCCTGGCGGTATGATTATGTCAGGAATTTTGTACCAAAAGCGGTACAATTATTTTGCATGGAAATTTGGTGTTTTATATTGTAGGCCTGCAATTATTAGGAATAATTCACTTAAATCTGTCCAAATTAGAGTCTAGTAGACATCCGGGTATGATAAAGTTTGAACACACAAAATCATAAATTATAATATAATTAATAACTATAAAAATTATTCAATAATGTAATCAAATCAAAAACATTGAAATTTTCTCAGTTGCAGAATTATCGCTGTCATTAGATTTAGTGTTTGACGAATTGTGATTATAATTTATTATCGCTGTTTTCTAGATGGTCTAAAACCACTTTTGACATAAAAGGGACACTTTTTGGTTGCTATGGACAATCTCCAAATTCCAGGCAGAAAAAACTGTATTTATAATATAAAACTACATGCAGGGCACTGGACAGACCACTAGGGACAAAGTGGATGTGTAGTTGTTTTATACAGTACTGTAATCTGTAAGATTACAGTACTGTATGCGTTTTGTGTGTTTTTACTTTGGCGCTGATCTCTGCTCCTGTGCGTCGTAACGTCGCAGGGAACGGAGCTCAGCGGCACTGTGTGAATAGACCGAGGAGACAGCTCGCACACACAGCAGGGAGACATCGCAGGATCCAGGGGACAAGGTAAGTAACTTCCCCCTGTATCCTGCAATGCGAGCCCGAGTCTGGCTCGGGGTTACCGCTTATGGTACTGAAGTTCCACCCCGAGCCAGACTCGGGATTACCGCCAGGGAGGTTAATGGACAAGGAAGAACCAGAAACAAAGTATATGATATGCACATTGCTCTTAAAAAAAAAAAAAAAACACGGAGTAATTATATCAAGTAAACCAAAGCAACTGGTCAGCTGCAACTCTGAGAAAAAGAAACACTCAGTATTTTACCTTTTTTCTGTAGTTCCCATTCACTTTGATGGCTTTCTGGTGATCTGAGAACCCTTGCTTAAGATGCAGAAGAGCAATTTATGAGCATGCCCACTGCAGGCTCCTTGCTGTCTCTCATACAGAAAGACAGCACAAAGAAACTTAGCCTCTTGACCTAACTATTAGTCCCAGGTTATTGACTATATAGCAAAGCAAGGATAAGGATGACCAGATGAATTGCACCTGAAAACAAATTGGTAATGGCACACTTTATATTTCTATCCTGACTCGGTGGTGCAACAGAGCTATGCAACAAGAGAATCTATGAGGTAGTGTTCTATGTATACGTTCAATTTTATCTTTAACGTTCCTTTTTTACACGGTTTCTTATTACAAGTCTAATTGGTGTCAAGAGTCAGGCACTGTCTGCTGTGCTGCTTATTTACATTTCCAGTTTTGTGATTCTGCATAACTCTAAACGTCTACAAGATTTTTAGCTTTAAATTCATACCAACAGAAAATCAAACTAAACAAAAATCTTTGGTAAGATTGGCAAACTGCTTACCCATTTATTGATGATGGGAACAATGGGTTCTTCGTTTTTGCATATATTACTTTTCAAACAGCAGACATAAATAAATATGCAAAAACCAAATACATAATGCAATGCTACAAAAAGGTCTTTCAGCCAAACTGCGTACCATCTTTGGCATGTGTTGTCCTCCATTTGTTTGGCCAACAACGGCATAACCAGTCACTTATAATCTAAGACTATTAAATCTGCCACTTCCATTAGTTCACTTTGGTCTTTGCAAAGTCTAGCCCTCTAAAAGCTCTCTCCATCTTAATATGGCTTGTAAATTTAAATGGGTTTATCAACATGAAAGATGCCAGATGGTACATTTACATAAGAGAAAAAGAAAAGAGCGCCAGAACAGTTAGAGGACCTCAACTGCACTGAGAAGCAGAGACCTCCCCCTTCTGATAAGAGCTTGGGTCTTGTTGTGACACTGCGTGTGGTAGAATGTCAGCGTGTGAATCCTTTGGTCAAGATTTAAGTAGCAGTCCCACAATAATGAAACATAATTTGAATGGAGCCAACAGAATCAAATATAGAAAAATGCATATTATACTGCAGCTGATGCGGTTTTCAGGATTTACACGGCTCCCTGACATAAATATTAAATGATTCCCCTACAACAATTATAGCAAAATAAAGCAGTAAGAATTTTTTTAATTCTACAATTCAAAAAAAATAAAAAAAATAAAATAAAACATGAAATTAAAAGTGCAGAAAATTTAGCTATGCAAGTCTTTAAAACCAAGAAATTTAATTTTGCTATACAAAATTAAACATGGAATTGAGAATGGTTGTTACAATTTTTCCCCCCATTGTATAGATTTCAGAAGCTGGAGATATTGACCTTAGCAACTGACCAGGTTTCCTATCTTCAGCAAGACTTCTCATTAGCTGATGGGGGTCAACAGTCCCACTTTTGCTCCAGTTTTCATAACCTTCCTCTATAACAGACCAATTGAACAGTGCACATCAAGCAGGTTTACTCACCTTTAAGTCTCTGTTGGAGGCTTCGGGTGATGTTTTTTGAGCAGCATTAGACAAGGAGTTTGCCACCTGTGGCTGGGACTCTAGAATCCTCTTCAACTTAACGTCCACAGAGTTGGCGCTTTGTCCAGCTGTGTATGCAAATTGTGAAAGAAAAAGAAAGTGAGGGGGATAATATTCAGACTTGGCGATTATTCAGCAATATGTCATCTTACAAACCTACTAGCTGCAGAAGGAAAAAAAAAAAAAATCTTAAAAAGTAACTTGAGAGCCTTAAATTGAGATGTATATTGAAGTAGACATGTGCAAGCTCATACAGGCCTCTATGTATTTCTTTCACTAGGAGAGCTTCACACATTAGCCTGTTCTTGGCTTAGTGTCAATACCTAAATGGTACTTTGTACGTTCCGCACCAGGCGAGACTGAACTTTTTCACCCTTGTGTTAATTAAAACATTGCCTCTCATGTACGTACACGTACATACGCATTCTGGTATGCAAGAACATGAGTTGAGTCGCTCTCTGGAGCATGTGTTCCTTGTTGCATCAGTGCGTTAGACATATTTAATCTGTGAAATATCAGATTTCGTTCTTAGAAGTGTCAGTAAACTCGTTAAATTGCTCAAGGGGCCTGAATGGTGTGATCTCTACCTGGATGATGAAGTAAATAATAAATGTCGGCTTGTTACACCTCTGCAAGGTTGAGGCGCCTGTTCTGGGCTACGTAGGGCTGTAAACAAACATACTTCCTGAATGACACTAGACGTTAATCTCGAAGTAAATAAAATTACTTTTGGACTACTTGGTTTTATTAAAGTGAACTTGTGCTTGGAGAAGACTTTAGCAATTTGTCTTCTATAAAGGTGTATATCAGTGTTTACTTTGGAAATCTTGCACAGCATTGTTAATACTATGAAAGAAAAAATGTACTTTACAAATATGGTAGCGAGAGGTTACAGATTTCCTTACCATCACCCCTAGTGCTGGATCTGCCATGACATATTAAAGCCCAATGCCGCGTACACACGATCGGAATTCTCGTCGGAAAAAACTCTGACGGTTTTTCCGACGGAATTCCGCTCCAGCTGTGTTGCCTACACACGATCACACCAAATTCCGACGGTCAATAACACAGCGGCATAAAACACGTTCGACAGCACTATAAAAGGGAAGTTTAATGCTTCCGAGCATGCGTCGAATTGTTTCCGAGCATGCGTCGGAATTTTGCGTGTCGGAATTGCATACACACGATCAGAAAATCCGATAGAAAGGTTTTCCGTCGGAAAAATTGAGAACAGGTTCTCAATTCAAAGTCCGTCGGAAATTCCGACAGAAAAGACCGTTGGGCATACACACGGTCGGAAAATCCGATGAATAGCTCCCATCGGACTGTTTCCATCGGAAATTCTGACCGTGTGTACGCCGCATTATAGTAGTTTAATTTTTAACAAATAAAGTCAGGGTGCCGAGAAAGTTGAAATTTTAATGTTTATTTTCTGGTCTCTCTTTCCTGGCAGCATGCTGAGGATGAAAATTGCTGTTCCTCTGTGAGAGCATTGATGATTGGAATGTAGACATTGTTATTGGGCAGCTGAAGGTAGACCGCTGCTCTCATTCAGAGAAGCAACAGACATTTAGAAGTATAAAGCATATCTGAACCTAAAAACTCAATATATTTGCTGCTTACCATCCCTTGCATATGGTGGCTGCATTCATTTTCTTCTTTTAGACTTTTTCCACCTTTAGGCCTCATGTACACTGCTGCTGGTAAACAGATGTTTAGAAGCAGTTGGGAGTTTTTTTTCAACTGCCCCTGAACTCTCCTCTATGTTATCTTATCAGTACATGTACACAGGGTCGTTTACAGTCGTTTCTAGGCAGTTTCAGAAGCTGAGTTTACAGGCATTTCAAGAACCAAATGCTTCTAAATGTGGCTAAATGCGGTAACTTGCATTTAGCTGCATTTCTTTTAAAGGCGTTTTTCATTTTTGCCTATTTTGAAAAAACCGTATAATAATTTATATATTTTTTTTTTTAAAACACTTCTAAAAACGCAAACACGTCAAAACTGATGTTTTATAACGTTGGTTACTGTCTGTCAAGCTAAATCGTTCAGGAGAGGTTGTAAAGACGTCCCGTGTACATGAAGCCTAACAATTAAAATACATGTGCATTTTATAAGGAGGAGAAAATAATTCTAATGCCGTGTACACATGAGTGGACTTTGACGGACTTCCGTCGAATCGGACTTGTCTACACACAATCACACCAAAGTACGACGGATTCGACCGTGATGACATACGACCGGACTAGAATAAGGAAGTTCATAGCCAGTAGCCCTAGCGTCGGTTTTCGTCCGTCCGACTAGCATACAGACGAACTGATTTTTCGACCGGACTCGAGTCCGTCGGAAAGATTTGAAACATGTTCTAAATCTAAAGTCCGTCTGATTTTTCGACAGCAAAGGTCCGATGAAGCCCACACACGGTCGAATTGTCTGACGTATTTGTTCCGTCGGACCCTCGCTGACGAAAAGTCCGGTCGTGTGTACACGCCATTAGGCCTCATGCACATTAGACGTTTTTACAGCTTCTTCTAGGGGCATCTTTTTCCTGCCTCTAAACGCCCCTCCATGTTAGCCTATGTGTCCATGCACACAGGCTTTTAGCAGCATTTAGTGGCAGAAGTTTTTAGAAGCAGGAAAAAAAAAAAAACACTGCCAGTGCGTTCAGGAGCAGCAGAGTTTGGGCAGAAAAAAAAAAACATTTGAAGCTACTAAGGCTTCATGTAAACGGGATGTTTTTACAACCTCTCCTGAACAATTTAATTTGACAGATAGTAACCGACGTTTAAAAAATCAGTTTTGCTGTGTTTAAATGCAGTGTTTGCGTTCAGAAGCTGTAAACTCATCTTCCGAACGCATTTTTTTGCTTTCAAAAAAATACCTCTAAACTCAAGTGCCTTGAAACTACTGTAAACGACCCTGTGTACATAGACAGATAATATAACAGAGGAGAGTTCAACGCCCAACTGCTCCTAAATATCCGTTTAGCAGCAGCAGTGTACATGAGGCCTTAATTTCACCTGGTGATCTCGTCAGTAACACAGTTCCTGTCTTAGGGTGGCTATGCTCTGTTCTTCACTCCATTTATAAAGGAAGAAGCAATGTAGCCACCCTCAGACACAGCAGCATTGTCACCCTGTGGATTTAGATAGACTTTACTTAAGCCCCGTACAACAGAGGCTGGCCTGTCGGACGGCTCCCGAAGTGTTTGCGCGGGGTGGAGGGGTTTGCGTCCCCATGTCAGAACATAATAGTAGTTCAGCTGGGGGGGGGGGGGGAATCACTGTACTAACGTTGGATCGTTAGTACATCGGCTCCGAACGGAGCAGACAGGTTTTTTTCCTTCATCCCGCTGGATTGAATGGAAAAAAACTCAATGTGTGTACCAGGCTTTAGGTGGCTAACAAATCAATGCCTAACTCCAGCTAATGCCTTTTTTAAAGTTGTTACAAAAACAGATTTTTTTTTTTCTTTTGGGATAAAAGGTTTGCATAACTGAGTAAAAGCTGACTATTGCAAGCCCCCCTATCAGTGTTAAATCATTTTTCTCAACTCTCTCAGGCTGCATTCACACCTGAGCGTAGCATCTTTGAGCATTTTTTCAGTGGTTTTAGGTGCGATTTTGACTCGTTTTTATGCGCGACTTGCGTGTGTTTTTGAGCTTTAGCAGTTTTTTTATTAGCCAATAGAGAAAACTATCATCTGTTGCATCATTTGTTGCTAGGTATTTCAGCTTTTTTTAGCTTTTCTGTTAACTTTTATTTCTTGTTTAATTATTAATTTATTGATATTTTTTTTCATTAGTGTAAGGGGTTAGAGTTAAGGTTAGGCGTTAGGATTAGGGGTTAATTATTTATTTACTATTACTTGGTATTAAATTATTTATTTATGATTATTTTTATGTATTTGTGTATTTATTTTACATTTATTTATTTATTAATTATTAGTATTACTATTATTATTATTAGTAGTAGTATTAACACCTTAAAGGGGAGGGCCAGCCGGGAAAAAAATAAAAATTTAAAGTCAGCAGCTACAAACAATGTAGCTGCTGACTTTTAATAAGCAGACTTACCTGTCCTGGGTGCCTGCGATGTCGGCCGCCCGAGACCTTCGTCGGGTCTTGGTTCCCGGCGCCGCCATTCCACCTAAGGGAAACAGGCAGTGCAGCCTTGCTGGCTTCACTGCCCGTTTCCTACTGCGCATGCGCGAGTCGCGCAGCGTTTTGTGAATGGGAACGCGATGTGTTGTGGGACACACAGTTCCCATAACACACCTTGCCCCATTCACTAGAAGATGGCACTAGGAGCAGAAAACAGAACAGCTCCGCAGAACAAGAAGAGGCAGATTAGGACGATCTACCTAGCAACAGCCATTTCTGGTAAGTAAAACTATTTTATTTTTTTCATTAAATTTTTATTAACATTTTTATGAAGTTTTGTTTTTCAGGGTGGCCCTCCACTTTAACCGTAACCAAAATAAATAAATGAATAACCCTATGTCAGGAAGCTAATTCAGCTAATACTAATTCTCATACAGTTAATGCAAAATGTTCTGCAGCTAATGCTAATTTGTGTGCCACTACTGCTCATTCCCTTGCTCATTGGCTAAAACTAATTCTCATTATTTAAAAAATCCAATTTGCATTAGCTGTATGAGAATTAGTATTAGCTGAACTAGCTTCCTGACATAGGGTTATTTAATTATTTATTTGTGTAAGGGTTAAGGTGTTAATACTACTACTTATAATAATAATTGAATAATTAAATATAAAATAAATAAAAATATTCAGAAATAAATAAATTAAAAAAATTTATATCAAGTAATAGTAAATAAATAATTAACCCCTAACCTTAACCCTTAAAAAATATAGTAATAATAATAAATTACTAAACACCCTAATACAAAATAAAAAAATTAATTACTATTATAATTAATAATACATTTATTTTTTGTTCGGGTTTGGGTGTTTTTTTATAATAATTTTATATTTTTTAAGGCTAGGGCTCAATTATCATGTATTTATTTATTATTACATATCATTAATTTATTTATTTTATTTATGATGATTTATAGCTATTCGTGAATTTAGTTTACATTTATTTATTAATATATTTTTGCTATTTTATGTTCTTCAAATTTTAGTTTGAGCAGAAAATCGCTCGCACATGCGTACGACAAAACGTGTGAACGTGCATAAAAAAACGCGTGAATGGCGCTTTTATATTAATTTCTATGGGACTAAAAACACGCCAAAAATTCTCAAATCTGCCTAAATCTGCCTAATTCGAGCTACGAAAAAAGGTTCAGAACTTTTTTAAGCTTCAGCGGAAATGTGAACCATCTCCCTAGAGAATAATTGATTTTTTCTCCTCCCACCTTTTGGAGCTTCGAGGTTCAAGCTACAAAATGCTAAGGTGTGAATGGGGCCAAATTGCCACTTTTGCTGAGCAGACTTCCTGGCAGGATCAACAGGTAATACAACTGTGTTACAGGAGGAGAAAAACAAAGTGTGTTAATGTTACTGCCAGACTGCATCGTATATTTCATTCTTGATTTTGCCCATAGTGCCACTATTTTTAAAGGCAACATTACCTTGTCAAACTATTAGAAAACAAATCTACAGCTTTGGGTTTTAACCTAGACAGAGGATGAGTATATCCTGGTGCATTACCCCCTTGATCCTTCTACGATTGCAGTGGCTTTCTACAACAACTGAAAATCTGTTCAAGTACTTCCAGGGCTTCACTTCCAAGAAGGCCTTCATGTGTGTTGTTCTATACTGTCTGCCTATTTCAAGCAATACTCTTTTGGGTTGCAAGGGCAAGGACCCAAAGATTTTTCCCCTTTTGCTCACCTGCCCTGAACAATAATTTTAAGGAGAGATTACCGTTTCAGTATTTATTAATGTTATTTATAGGACAATGCTTTAAAAATTGACCTCTTCTGATACTTGCTTGAGAGGGATTTCACTGACCCCCCACCATTTAAGGCTGCATTCACACCTGAGCGTAGCTTTTCAGGCAGAAAATCGCACGAATTGCGACGTTTTTTACCGCGTTTTGCCGCGAATTTTGTGCAGAGCAAAAGGTCACCAATGTAAAAAGGATAAAAACGCCCAAATCTGCCCCATTCACGCGACAAAAAAGGGTCCGGAACTTGTTTGAGCTTCAGGCGTAGGGCTTCAGGCGTTTTGGAGTGGAGATGTGAACCATCTCATAGAGAATAATGTATTTTTTCCCCTCTAGCGTTTTGTAGCTTCAGGCTTCAAGCTACAAAACGCTCAGGTGTGAATGCAGCCTAAACCCACAGCAACTTCCCCAAAAACATCTTTATAGTGAAATTCCAGGATCAACCTAACTTAATCTTAAAAACATTTCCTCCCCCCTCCTAACACAAAGATGTATATATTTACCTATTTTCAGGTTGCTCTGGTCCGGTCACATGATCCGGCTCAACTGTGTCAGCCAGCGGTGGTTGCAGGGGAGAAGAGGGAGCACTGTCATCGGATAGGTCATAGGAGCCTATGGGTGACATCACTGCTCCAGGCTTTACTAGTCATTATGGAGTGCTCTCTCTTCGGCTTTGCCACTGGCCGATGCAGGGGACATCACATGACCGGAACGGCCTGAATTTAGATAAGTGTATACATCTTTCTTACATTACTCAGAATAGGTGTTAGAGTTTGGAGATCAAGCATTTTAAGATGATTTTTTTTCACGGAATTCCAGTTTAATTGGTAGGGCAATATGCAGCTTACTGCTTATTATTTCTATTTGCATGCAATAATTTGAGGTGGCATGCCAGGCAAGCATCTAAATGCACATGTAACAAGTAAATGTAACGTGTTTACAGACAAAAAGATATGGAATTCTCATTAGCTACTCTTGTGATTTCTTCCAAACTAGAAAATAGTGAAGTCACACAAGACTGGCTCAGCAGAATTCAGATTTCTTTGCATGTGTGATTGAAATGTGTTTTAGTGGTTTACCTGGCATTTTGATTTTAGATTTAGTAAGTGAATTTTCAATGGTGTTCCAAATTCTTCATACATAAGTTAATTTGTTTCTACTAAAACTAAATGGAGTGAGAGAGTCTGGGTGGTTAGAGTCATTGAAATATGGGGTAGAGTCTAATGGTCAATGTAATATGCCAGAACTACACTACTTAGGCAAAAGTTTGTGTACACCCGACCATCAAACCACTTCATAAGCTTGTTGGACATCCAAAACTTAAGAGCTGTACACATAGGCTAAATATCGGGCGCACCATGTGTATGGCAACCCGTTCAGCTTCTGTCAAAGGGGCATAATTGAAAAAGGTCATCCAATTAGCATTTATTCAGCGCTCTCAGCCACTGGCCATTGACCAGTGTGTTCTGGCAGGGGCATCGGATTGTTAGTACAGATTCTCCTTCCAAGCTCTTCAATTTTTTTTTTGTTCAACCTGCTGGGTTGAACGAACAAAAATGAATAGTGTGTATCAGGCATTACCAGATGATTCTGGTGTATGTCTGTGAGAATGTGTGCTTATTTAGGCAAAAGTGCATTTGTGAGGTCAAGAACTCATGTTGGATGAAAAGACCTGCCTCGTAATCAGCAATCCAATTCATCTTATAGGTGTCCAGTAGTGTTAAGGTCAGGGCTATATGCAAGTCACTTGAGTTCCTCCACAGCAAACTTGTCAAACCAAGTCTTTAGGGACCTGGCTTTTGCATAGGGGCACAGATGTACTAGAACAGAAAAGGGCCTTCACGAAATTGTTGACAAGGGGTTGGAACAGAAAATGCTTCTAAAAGGTCTTTGTATGTTACAGCATTAACTGTACCCTTGAATGGAAACAGCTAAATAGTGTGGAGGGGTGTCCATAAACTTCTGACCGTATAATGTTGGAGTTATGGTTAGATGGGCACAAATTGCATCTGCAGTGTGACTAAGCTACATCAACATTACCAAGTTAAATGAAGACCTGCAATGAATTGACTTTTTTTTTTTTAAGTGATCATACACTTAGAAGTCATTATAGTAACACTTCGAAGACATTTTCTGATCTAATATAAAAAGGGCATTTTTTTTGTGTTATTTAAAAATAACACAAAATTGAATAATTAAAAAATAAGGATTAAAGGAGAAGTACACCTTTTATAAAAGAAATATAATAAATGCACATATTTTTTCAGGGAAAACATGTGCATTATTATTTTTCCTAAGGAGCATGGAAAGCATTGCACCCAGGAAACTGTGAATGAATGATGTGGTCGTGTGGGCGGAGCCCCACACAGCCCCATTCATTTCAAAGAGGGACAGCAGTTGCGGGGAGAAGATTCCCAGTTCCCTGTCACGGGGGGGGGGGGGGGGGGAGAGACTGCAGCTGCTAGAAAATGTTAAATGTTCCAGTCTAAATTTGGGTAGAATATGTAACATCTTCCAAAAGGTGAACTTATCCTTTACCAAACTTTTAAACACGACCAACAAACTTTTAACCAACTTTCCATACCCAACACACTTGGAAATTATCTGTGCCTTTGCTTCCATATTATGCTTTCAGTGAGAAGGCGTTAAATACTTGCATTGAATCTACCCATGTTTAGGGCTCAGCTGTAGCATGCTGAGGAGGGGTGACTGCACAAAGGGAAAACATTCAAATTTCTCCATATTTCCTTACAGATGCATGGAAACACAATAGAATGCCTTTTTTTTCACAAAGACGATTGAAGCGTTTCTAAAAATAAAATGGCTATGGTATTAGAGTTGAGAGCTTCTTTAGGCATTCACATTTCAAGCTTCAGAAAACAAGGTTAACATGGAGTTCCCCTAGTATCAGTAAGGAATTAAAGTCAATAAGTATCCTTATTAGTTTTTAATAAAGTTCCCCATGGCAGCTGCAACTGAACAACTCTAGGCCTGCTGAAGAGGTAGAGGGTTCAAGAAGTGACAAGGTCACTAATCCAGTCAAGGATAAACCTCATTCGAAAAAGTTTAACTCTGTTTCCTGGAAAACACTTCAAAAGGCTTCTGTATTTCGTCCATCAACAGAGATCAAATTTTCATAAGAACTACAACAAACTGCTTTCTATTCTTGTTCTATTCTTGTCATTAAGGATGACTACAATTATTCCTGTGCTCAAACCTGTCAATCCAAATGACCACCTTAGAACCACAAATGATCCAGCAGCAAGAGGCCGTCAGGTAGGGAGGTCATAGTTTTTCTCCAAATCCACAGTGCATGGATAAGAAATGTAGACTCCCATGTGCACTGGTCTGAATCCTTGTTCTGGGTCAGTGACTGAGAAACTTTGAAGCTATAGACAGCCAGGCAACTAACATTTTCAGAAAGAGGTCAGCAATGGCAGCCAGTCCTCTCATTTTATCATTATTTCATCTCATTTCCCACTTTAAAGGACAGCTAATGTGAACCTTCCACTGAAGTGCTATTTGCTGGATGTAACACTGATCCAATTTCTAGGGTCCCAGGTCAAGTCACAATGGGGTTTATTTACTAAAGCCGTAGAGTGCAAAATCAGTCTAACTTCTTCATAGAAATCAATCAGCTTCCAGGATTTATTGCCAAACCTTAAGAGGTTTAGGTTAGAAGCGAGTCTGATATTGAACTCTCCATCTTTAGTAAACAAACCCCAAGGTGACATTTATGACCTACCTACTTGTCCTACTCAGTTACTAGGTAGCAAAAGTACAGAGTACTAAAGCTAGGTGGGCAGCCTAACAAGAAGGAGATCGTAAATGGCTTCTGCATTTTTTTCAATACAGGAACAATTCAAGACCATCATTTTAATTTTTACTTATGTGAATCTGCAGTCATGTGAACGTATGAGGTGTCAAGATAATTAGTGTGATTATCTGACTTCTATACATTGCCCTGTGGAAGGCAGCGGAAATTTGGTAGCCAAGAGTTGACACATAGGGGTTTATTTACTAAAGTTGGAGAGTGCAAAATCAGTTCTGCAAGTCTCACTTCTGCATAGAAACCAATCAGCGCCCAGGTTTTATTGCCAAACCTTAATTGAACAAGCTGAGGTTAGAAGCTGATTGGTTTCTATGCAGAACTCCGTTTGATATTGCACTCTCCAGCTTTAGAAAATAAACCCCATATTGTCCAATCTTCTTTAGATCTACAAATAACTATGTAGTGCAAGAGCCTAACTGGATACATCATTTCAGCAATGTATGTAGCTAGGATAGGCTTACCCTTTAATAGTTGTTACTTCTTTAACCACTAGGCGCCCACGCTATAGCCGAAAGACGGCTGCAGCACGCATGCCGCCTGCCGGGAGGGCGTCCCTGGACATCCTCCTGTTTACTTCCGCTATGCGTGCTCCCACGAGCGCGCATCAGGGAAATTCTGTGATGGCCGTGTCCCTTGGACACAGCCAGTCACAGATCGCTGTAAATGGCCAATCACAGCGGCAGTTTACAGCGCGATCGGCGTGTCCAATGGCAGATGATCTCATATGTAAACATATGAGATCATCTCTCATCGCCGGCTCTCCCTCCTCACACAGAGACAGCGTGTGAGGAGGGAGAGCGAACGGCTGCAGCCATGAGTAAAGAAAAAAAAAACTGAAAAAAAAGTCCCCACTGCCATCTGCCCCCCCTGCATCTGTCCCCCCTGCCAACTGTCCCCAGTGCCATCTGTCCCCAGTGCCACGTATTAGTGCCATGTGTCATCAGTGCCACGTATTAGTGCCATCTGTCATCAGTGCCACATATTAGTGCCATTTGTCATCAGTGTCACGTGTCATCAGTGCCACGTATTAGTGCCATCTGTCATCAGTGTCCCGTGTCATCAGTGCCATCTGTCATCATTGCCACCTGTCATCATTGCCATTGTCCTGATGCTCCAGGGCCTTCAAAAGTGTAATAGGTAGTCAACAAGTTAGATGTGTAATTTATGCTCCTAGAACACCTGATGGTGCTCCCTGCATGTTGGGCCTCTCTATGTGGCCAGGCTGTGGAAAAGTCCCAGACATGTGGTATCTTAATACTCAGGAAGAGTAGCAGAATTTATTTTGGGGTGTCATTTGTGGTAAACACATGCCATGTGAGAGAAATAACTTATAACAATTACAATTTTGTGGAAAAAAATTAAAATAAAATAAATCTTCATTTTGCAAAGAGTTATGGGAAAAAATGACAACATCAAAAACCTCACCATGCCTCTTACTAAACACCTTGGAATGTCTACTTTCAAAAAATGGATCATTTGGGGGTTATTTGTACTTTCCTGGCTTGTTAGGGTCGTAAGAATTGAGATAGGGCTTCTGTACATCAGGTGTGATGATTTTTTTATGATTTGCACCACAGCTTGTAGACTCTCTAACTTTCACAAAGACCAAATAATATCCACTAATTTGGGTTATTTTTACCAAAGATATGTAGCAGTATAAATTGTGGCCAAAATGTATTAAGAAAAATTTATAAATTGCAAAATGTTATCACAGAAACAAAGAAAAATGTGTTTTTTTTTTCAAAAGTTTCGGTCTTTTTTCATTTATAGCGCAAAAAATAAAAAACCCAGAGGTGATCAAATACTACCAAAAGAAAGCTCTATTTGTATGAAAAAAAAAAAGGACAAAAAGATAATTTGGGTACAGTGTTGCATGACTGAGTAATTGTCATTCAAAGTGTGAGAGCACTGAAAGCTGAAAATTGGTCTGGTCATGAGGGGGGTTTAAGTGCCCAGTTGTCAAGTGGTTAAAAACTAAGTACACACACCTGATGACTTATGGTACAAGTCATTAAAACTTCACAAATATCTTTTCAGCATGTTACATTACTCATTTGGCACCAATCTAAGAGTTCTGATTGTTTTGGACCCACATTCCTTAGAATAACAAAATTATAATTCTACGAGTGCTAGAACTTCTGAGCACTGCCCAAGCCCTGCCCGTGAACAAAAGCTGCCTGCATACTGCGTTCACCTGCCATTTGGCTCTTTTGCAAGATACAGAACTTGGAAGTTGAATATAACCGAAAGATAAACTGTAGAGAGATGTAATATACAAATATCCAGTGTAGCTTATATATGAAAGATATAACTAAACTGTGCTCAGGTGACATCCAACAAGCCCCCAAGATGTGGTGTTTCTATATGAAGAAATTTTCTAGAAAAAACAAAACATATAATGTGTGCACCTAAATACTAATCCATATTTAAAGGGCATAAACCCTGGCATAAAAATAATAATAAAAACATAAAAAAAAAAAAACATGATCATGATGATGCATAAGCATTGAAATAAAACCACAATCTATTCCATTAAAGGCAACTTCTGTGTTTACAGCAGGAGAAGCAAAGTTAGAGTGTTTATAAGGAAAGGACTGCCAACACTGCGCCATTCGCTGAGGATACGCTCCAGAGGCAGAAAGTCTCCACTTCTGAAGACTTGTGATAAGAAACCTCAACAAAACAACAGACAAACAGCAATCATGCAGCTGTAACAAACCAGAGCAAGCCAACACTAACTCACAATTTAAAATGATTTTACCATTAAAAATATTCTAATCCCACTGGTCATTTAACATCCTACAGCTTTGTCATAGTTGCTTCCATGTTATTTGTATATGATAGTTTGTATCTTGCAGTTAATAGTATCATGATCCAGCCATTCTCTTCCAGAAAAAAATATGAAACCTGAATTTAGTGGAAAATCAAAAACCTAAGTTTAATTTACACCAGAAAATACAGATCTGCAAGGAGCACCGATTTCACCATTTTGTGCCATTAGATAGAAAGGAAACCTGAAAAGATATTTTAGCAGGATAAGAAGATTGCAATGCATAAACATAATGCATTGATTGTATGGATTTTCTCTGTACAGAAATGGACCTGATATCTGTGGCAGCCCATGTGGCTATTACAGACCTGCTGAAAAAGCAAGCTTTCCCAAGATAGAAAAGACAAAACAAAAAAACAAAAAAAACAGTTGCAATATCATTAGGGCATTTCAGCAAACTGCTAATTCTTCAAAATGCTGCCCTTAACCACTTGCTTACTGGGCACTTAAACCCCCTTTCCTGCCCAGGCCAATTTTCAGCTTTCAGTGCTGTCACTCTTTGAATGACAATTGTGCGTCATACAACACTGTACCCAAATAAAATTTTTATAATTTTTTTCACACACAAATAGAGCTTTCTTTTGGTAGTATTTAAAGTGGATTTTTTGATGTCATAATGTAGAGAATACAATTTCCTTTAATTTGAGCCCAGTCTTGCCACACAGATTTACTCGAGGCCTGAGCAATCCTTTTTTATTGTTCAGTTAGCGAAATCTTGACAAAGTCTTGAAAACTTTGTCAAAAACGCCCCCTTGCTGTGAGTGACAGGTGATTTACATATCATGCACTAGACTGTGTTATCCCTATGCATCTTGCATCTGTTTGCGTCTCCGGCAGTGAAGTCCCTTACTATAGTCCTAAGTTTTTTAACAACCAGATCAGAGTTTTGGGTGTTCTCCTTTTTCTTAAAATAAAAAATAAGTGAAAATTCCAGGAGGAAGAGACGATTGGAATGACAATTGCAGGTACCCAGATCAGAGAGTTCAAGTGCTGAAATTTAACTATTAAAGCTTATGAGAGATATAAGAAAAGTTTGTCAGTTTAACCCATGGCGTGTTCAAAACGCTGAAATATGAGATTTGGGTGGACTGATCTGTTAATGCTTGTGAAACAGAATAGTGAATATCTAAAAATGCATTCACACTTAAAAACAAGAGACATTTTCCCAACACCACAAAGAGATAATTAAAGTGCCATTAAACCCATAAAGTGTTCAAGTTTTTAAATCTTTAAAAATACCTGTCTGTCACAGTTAGAAATTACCTGGTTGATTCTGCTGCTTACATGGAATCCCCTCTCGTCTGTGACAATGATATCACAGCATGTCTTCTGGCTGCTGCGCTGCCACTATGACTGCACATGCACCCCCAGCGCCCCAAAAGGAACTGGTCATTTCCCTATCTGGAAGTCACCCTGCGTGATTATTTTTATCATCGTGAGAGGTGGCTCCAGCATATGGACAGCTCCTCCCTCTCCCCATGCTGAAGTGTGACAGAGGCGGTCTATCATCGAAACTCCACCTCCCATATGTTTTTATTACAAATATATTTTATTTATTATGTGACTACAACAGCATCTATGGGCTTGGTGCAGTCAGGGGAAAACAAACCTAGAGAGAAGGGAAACCCAGATAGCAAGCAATTGTGCTGCAAGTTTGAAAATTACTTGCTAAGCTATTGCTAGACTTCTCAGGCGTCACAGGTTTGTTGCACAATTGCAGACATTCCACATTGCATGACTCCAGATCAACTTTCTTTGCAAACACTCTGCAAGTCTGCTGCAAGTTCTGGGTCAGTTATGTTGTACAATAGTCATCCCACCACAGGGGTCACTGTGGCTGAATTTTCATGCTGTAGACTTGCCGAGCACTTGCTGTAGACTCACTACTGCAACTTTGCTCTTGCTAGAGACTTGCCATGGAAATTTGCTACAAATTGCAAAAGTGTCAACTAGAACTTGTGCTTCAAATGCTCTGCAAGTCTACAACTTGCCAGTGAAAATGTGCAGCAAGTTAACAGAGTTAAAATTCAACACTGCCACAAAGTTGTGCAAGTCATCCTTGCTATCTGAGAAGCTTTCTAAAGTGAAGTAGGCAGTTACATCTGCAGCTTTGCAAGGTCTCTTCTCCTTGCTTTACCCCCTGTCAGTGCAGTCAGGAGCAAACTCCTAATGTCACATGACTGTGGTACATAGGGCAGAAAACAAGGTATTTGGAAGCATGATATTGAACTGTGCTGTAGCGTATTGTTATTACACAGAGCCACCCCAAACCCCCTCTATGGGGTTCCCCGACGTTGCTCTCGGATCTTCCTCTTCTCTGTGTGCCACCACAGAAAGCCACTTCCTATGGGGGCGCATGTCTGGGCTCGCACCTGAGCCGCGTGTGACCATAGACACAGTGTTGCTTGGCCCTAACCCCAGCTCCCTACTCCTAGGATTTGATTGACAGCAGCGGGAGCCAATGGATCCCACTGCTTTCACTGAGACCTTTGAGGACAGAGAGAAAAGGTAATGCCATTGCACTCAGGCACAGCACTGGATCGAGAAAGGACCCAGGTAAGTATAAAAGGGGTGAGGGGGCAATACAGCCATGGGATATTTTTTACCTTAATGAAGGGAATGCATTAAGGTAAAAAAAAGACTTAGTTAGACTTACCGGTGACGGTATTTCTAAGAGCCTTTCAGGACAACCCTGGAGAGCGCAGCTCCACCCACTTTTCAGGAAACACATGCTTGACCTTTAAAACCCCTCCTCTTCCACCATGGCTTCAGTTATTGGGGACCTCCGGCATACTGGAAAACAAAGCACAGAGAACCACACAAAAAACCATGACAGATACTTGTATCCTTTTTATGCATTCAGAAACACAAGGGAGGGAACTAGGGGTTGTCCTGAAAGGCTCTTAGAAATACCGTCACCGGTAAGTCTAACTAAGTCTTTCTCAAATCGCCTTTCAGGACAACCCTGGAGAGGATAACCGAGAAGCTTACCTAGGGTGGGACTACTGCCTGCAGTACCTTCCTGCCAAAGGCCTGATCTGCAGCTGACAGCAAGTCCAGCCTGTAGTGCCGAAGGAAGGTCGAGTAGCTTGACCACGTGGCCGCCTTACAGATCTGATCAGGCGTAGCACCGGCCCTTTCAGCCCAAGATACTGCTGTTGCCCTTGTGGAGTGGGCAGCAATCCCCGCTGGGGGCACTTCCCCTTTGGCCTTGTAGGCCTCTGCAATAGCCCCCCTAAGCCACCTGCCCAAGGTGCTCTTCGAAGCTTTTTCCCCTTTGCGGGGTCCTGAGAAGATCACAAAGAGGGCATTAGACTTCCTGAACTCCTTAGTGACCAAAAGGAACTGCAGAAGACATCTCCTTACATCTAGCGTGTGGAACGCCTCCTCACCTGCGTTGGCAGGAGCTGTAGAGAAGGTAAGCAAAACAATTTGCTGGGAGCGATGAAACTTCGAGGAGACCTTGGGCAGGAAAGCTGGGTCTGTTTGAAGAACCACTCTGTCTGGGAAAATTCTAAGGAAAGGTTCCGTAACTGCTAGAGCTTGCAGCTCACTAATACGCCTTGCTGACGTAATAGCCACCAAAAAAATAGTTTTCAAGACTAAATCTTTTAAACAAGACCCCTGTAGGGGTTCAAAAGGTGCCTCCATAAGTCCCTGAAGGACAATGGATAAATCCCAACTAGGGAAAAAGGTAGGAGCCACTGGCCTATTTCGAGCCAGAGCTCTAAAAAATCTGGAAATTAAAGTCTCCCTGGACAGGGTTTTTTTCAAAATAAACAGATAAAGCTGCTACCTGCGTTTTCAGGGTGCTAGCTGCTAATCCTTTTTCCATCCCCTCTTGGAGAAATTCCAGAACGGACACTACACTTTTGACCTGGAATCCCTTAGAGGTACAGTATGAATTAAATTTTTTCCAAACTTTAAAGTATATTGCCCTAGTCACCTCCTTCCTACTGGACAGAAGAGTCCTAACCACTCTATCCGACAGGCCTCTAGCTTTTAGGAGGTCTTTTTCAGAAGCCAGGCAGTTAACTGAAGTCTGCCTACTTCTGGGTGAACCACCGATCCCTGCAACAGCAGGTCCTCCCTGACTGGCAGCCTCCACGGAGGCTCTACTGCTAAGCCTAGGAGAGCTGAAAACCAGGGCCTTTTGGGCCAGTAGGGTGTGATTAGGATCATACCGATCCCCTCTTCCCTGAACTTCCTCAGCACTAACGGAATTAAAGGGAAGGGGGGAAAGGCATAGCACAGGTGGTAGTGCCATGGGTGAGCTAGGGCATCTAGACCCACGGCTCCGTCCTCCCTGTGCAGGGAAAAGAAACTGCGGACCTTGCAGTTCTGCCGATTGGCAAAAAGGTCTATTTGAGGAGACCCCCACACTTTGGTGATCATAAGAAAGACTTCTTGATTCAGAGCCCATTCTGCCTCCAACAGCCTTTTCCTGCTGAGCATATCCGCAAAAAGGTTTAAAGAACCCTTCAGGTGGACTGCTGAGAGGGAGGCTACCCATGGTTCCGCACAACTGAAAAGTTGCTCGGCTAAGTCCATAAGAGCCCTGCTCCTGGTTCCTCCCTGTCGCTGTACATAAGCCACCGCGGTCGTATTGTCCGAGAGGATCTGGACATGATGACCCCTCACTTCCTCTTGAAAAACTCGAAGAGCTAAGAGAATGGCCCTGAGCTCCCGCCAGTTTGACGACCTTCGAGACTCTGTTTTGGTCCAGGTCCCTTGTGTCGTCAAACCGTCCAGATGAGCCCCCCAACCCCAAGCACTCGCGTCTGTTGTGAGGCGCTTGTCCAACGGGAAGACCCACGGGAGACCTCTGGAAAGGTTGGTCGGACACCTCCACCACCATAGAGCCCTTTTTACTCTTACCGTGAGCCTGATTTGTTTCTCTAGAGAAACCTGATGCGACCAGGACTTCAGGATATTTGCCTGAAGAGGCCTGGCGTGAAACCGGGCCCAAGGTACTGCCGGTATAGCGGCTGTGAGAAGCCCCAGAACTTTCATGGCAGAACGAACTGAAATTGCACAGTTCGTTTGGACCTGCTTCACTGCCACCTGGACCTTCTCCAGCTTTGCCTGCGGGAGAAAAACTCTCTGGAGGACTGAGTTGATTACATAACCCAGGAAGGTTATTTCTTGACTTGGTACCAGGCTTGACTTCTCTAAGTTGAGGAGCCACCCCAGGATTCTGAGGTGAATTTGAGCAACCTGCAAATTCACGGCTACCTGCTCCTTGGAGTCTGCAAAAAACAGAAGGTCGTCTAAATAGGGCACTACGGAGATTCCCTTCAACCTCAGGGGCTCCAGAGCTTCCGCCAAAATCTTTGTGAAGATCCTGGGGGAGGATGAGAGTCCGAAGGGCAGAGCCCTGAATTGCAGGTGCCAAATGGACTCCCCTAGATCGACTGCCAGCCGCAAAAATTGCTGGGAGGTCTGGGCGATTGGAATGTGTAGGTAAGCATCCCTTAGATCTAGGGATGCCAGGAAACAATTCGGCATTAACAATCTCGTTATCGAGTGGATGGTGTCCATACGAAAGTGTTTGTACCGGATCGATCGGTTTAGGATCTTTAGATTTAAGATCAACCGAAATTTTCCTGAGGGTTTTCTGACTAGAAAGATGTGGGAGTAAAACCCCTGCCCTTGCTGATGTTTTGGGACCTCGACAACCACCTCTTGCTGTATCAGATCCTGCAGCAGGTTCGTCATGACAGAGGCCTTGTCCTGATCCCTTGGGAGGGTCGTGACATAGAACCTGTTCGGGGGAGGTTCCAGAAACTCCAGGTTGTAGCCCTGGGCGACAATACTCCTCACAAACAGGCTCGGAGTCATCCTGTTCCATTGCGGAAGGAAAGCTGACAGCCTTCCTCCTACTGGAACCAGACCGTCATTTGCTTTTGGGTGTATGGTCGGAGGGAGCTCTAAACAGGACTCCTCCCCTACCTCTACCCCTCTGGGGAGCCCAACGGCTTCTGTTATCTTCCCTACTTTTTTGGGGCTGCTGAACAGCACGAAAATTTTTCTTCGGTGCCTGTTTCTTCTTAGTAGGGAAGGCCTTCTTTTTATCAGCAGTTCTGTCCAAGATGGTTTCCAGATCTGGCCCAAAAAGTAGGTCCCCAGAAAAGGGAAGGCCGCATAGCCTAATCTTTGAGGCCGTGTCACCCGACCATGTCTTTAGCCAGACAGCCCGACGGGCTGAATTGACCAAAGCAGAAGACCTAGCTGCCAACTTGATAGACTCGGCAGAGGCGTCGGCCATGTACTTTACTGCCTTCAGGATCAATGGGAAAGATTCCAAGAGGTCTTTCCGAGATGTCCCTGCCTCAATATGACTCTTTAGTTTCTCCACCCAGCATTCTAGATTCCTCGCTACTACCGTGGAAGCCATGGCTGGTTTGAGGCTAGCTGCCGCTGAATCCCATGCCTTTTTAAGGAGGCCATCAGCCCTCTTATCCATCGTGTCTTTGAGGACCCCCATGTCCTCAAATGCCAAATCAGTGCGGCGTGAGACCTGGGAGAAAGCTACATCCAAACCTCCGACTCTTTGTCGTCGAATGGGAAGCGCCGTTTAAGGGTTTTGGAGAGAAAAGGACCTCTCTCAGGGTCCTTCCACTCCCTTCTGACTGTGTCTGATAGTACCCGGTGGACCGGAAAAACCCTGGTTTTGTTGTCATCCAGGCCCTGATACATTCTGTCATGGACTGACAGTTGGACCTTTTCTTCCTGAATGTCTAAGGTAGTATATATACCTTTAAGTAGGTCATCTACTTCTTCAAGGGAAAGTTTGTACCTAGACCTACGGTCCTCATCCTCCTCTTCCCCCTCATCCTCTGAATCCCTGAGGGAAGGAAGAGTGCTTGTCCCCTCGTCCTCGGAATCCAGTATTTCCAGCTGTCTGGAGGTGGATTGTCTAGGACTTAGTGGTGGCTGCTGGCTAGTGCTCTGTCCTGCTGGGTTCTGGGTCAGCATAGTTTTGACAGAACTCAGGGAACTAGCAATCTCCTTAACCGAGGAGAAGAGGTCCCTGTACTGCTGGGAGGACTCTTCCTCCACCAGCTCCCTAATGCAAGCTTTGCAAAGGGCTTTTTGCCAAGATTCCCGCAATGGTATTTTGCACGAGGGGCATTTCTTCTGGCCTGGAGGGTTAGATCGTTTAGTTTTCCCCAAGACAGTCTCCTAAAAAGAAACCAAAAAGGAATGTCTTACTGCTACTGCAGAGGGCCCACTAAAACAACACAGTGCTTACACCGACCACCAACAGGGAGAAGGACAACACCCCACTGTGACAAACAAAGGGGAAAAGACACAGCCACCATAACCCACAGGTCTGAGTGACAGTAACCTCAGAAACCTGAAGGGGCAGGCTCCCCCGAGGGAGGGAAATACAGTTCACAAAGGAAAAAACACATAAGCCCATAAGGGAAGAATCAAGAGCACCGTTGTGCCCCTCTTACCTGGGCCTGACCGGTGCTTGTGGTGCCTGCCTCCACCGACGCATGACGATCTCTCTTCCATCATGCAGAGAGCGCAGTGGGGACTGAATCTGCACAGCTGATTTTTTAAAACTCCCGGGCGTTGCGTCATTACGCTGGCCGGAAGCTTGCACACGGTCTATGGACCCGCCCCCTAGCCCCTGCGTATCAGGCGACCGGAACCACTCGTCGCCACGCCCAAACAGGAAGCCGCGTCACTGGCCGCCGCGTCATCCGCCCTCCAGAGGGGACCCGGAAGCCAACTCAGCGCCAACGCGCGAGATTCAAACTCGGGCTCCCGGGTCCAAGACGCCTCGACCTCCTGCTCGGCCATTGCTCCCCTAAGCTGGACAAGGCTGGGGACTCCGGAACACCCTCCGAACGTACCAGGAAGGTGCTGGGATGGTCGTTTTGCCGCGAATCGTACCTCACCGAGCCCTGCTGGTTCCCACAAGTGCTTCCACATGGCGGAGGAAACACAAATAACTGAAGCCATGGTGGAAGAGGAGGGGTTTTAAAGGTCAAGCATGTGTTTCCTGAAAAGTGGGCGGAGCTGCGCTCTCCAGGGTCGTCCTGAAAGGCGATTTGAGAAAAAATGTCCTGCCTTTAGAACCACTTTAATGGGTTTATTGACACTTTAAGAAGATCTGAAGAGCATGCAAAGCTTTAAGACTGTTAGTACATGCAAAAGATCAATGTGAATTACCAGAAAAATCAGTGTCTACGTTAGTAGAGTCACTACCACCGCCACCACACACAAAGGTGCATTCTGGACTCTCCTCGTTAGTAAGTGCTTTGTTAGAATCATTTTCATCTGCAGAAACAGAGTAAAACTGTAACAGTACTCGAGAGAACAAAACAAGCAAGAACACATTTAGAACAGTTACATTCTGCTATTTAAATTTGTAGTCTTATATGTTCGAGAACCACAATGACAGTTTGAAATAATCATACAAATGTATAATGGTAATAAAACTTCACATTAAACAGAGTGCAAACCATTGTGGCATTAGTAAATCCGCATCATAGAAAAATGCTCATCTTCTGTGAAGGGAAATAAAACGTTACTTTTCAACAATAGTTTTCTCTGCAGGGAAATGTATGTAAATAAGCAGGCTTGGGAACTTTCCAGCATCAACCTTCAGAATATTATTATAATCACTGAATTGTGATTGTTAAATTTCACCTGTCTACCTATTGAGTGATGGGATAGTGACATCAGTGGCTAACTGGAGTAGTGACATCACTGTGCAGGACTGAGACAGCACGAGGTGCAGGTTGTGCTCTCTCCTCCATCACCACCTTCCCCATGGCCATGCAGCAGACATGTATATGTGGCCAGAGGGAAAAGAGGCCTTATAGGCTGAAACGCGTCAACTGACTTAATCTGCATTTCACTGTGGCTATTCAAAAAAATGAAGACATTTTAAGAGCAACAACCAGAGTGCGGATCATTTTTTCTACATTAATCTACTCAGCCAGCGACTGTGGATCGAGCACCTGGGAGCTCTGCTATCTATGTGGTGTATGGGTAGTAGCAATGACCTTTCTGTTTATACTAGAAGAGGCCCCTTGCCTGCGGCCACAAAGTCTCTAGGAGGGTTGGGGGCTGACTGGGCTAAATTAGAAATGATTTCCCCCCTACTTTAATGCATACATGTTGTCATGATTGGCCATTTCTTAATCTTTTATTTGAAACATTGCCTATGTGTTGACCATTAAATTGTCCTTTGCCCTGTATTGACACCAAAACCTGTTTTTTAACCCATGTATATTTACGATGTCTGTTGCCCATGTACTACTGTGATTGCCAGTGTATTGCATAAGTACTGTCACAACTGCTTCTGCATTAGATGGAAACTAAAGCATGTTTAGTGGTATGGTGCATGTTACCAGAATAACTTTCACTGCACAGGCAATTGCCATTCGACCATGTATCTAAAAATCAGATATTATGGCCATACTGCTAAATCATGGCTAAAGAATCCCCCTCTCCCATATCCCCATAGAATCTCAGGTTAAAGGCTAACTAGCGATTAAAAGTATGTAAATAAGATTTTTCTTTTTTACTCTTGAATTTACTTCAAATGATTCAAACACATAAAATAGTTTACAAAGCAACAAAGCATGCATAAAAAATCTACTTTTGTAATTAAGAGCAATCAGATCAATACAGAAAAAATCATATATGGACCTACACTGAATGGTTAATTCCTGACCAATTACAACAATTTGATCAAATTATAAATACGTAGAAAAATCTATATTTGCACCATATGGCCAATATTAGATATAGAGACCTGTAGCTGCAAAAGTACAGCACATTGGCAAACATCCTGATCACTATCATTCTGTTCTGTAGCAAAATATGAATTTCTAAGTGCAGTAGCAAGTCAGAATCCATCTTATACAGGTCTGATACAATGGCTCTGAAAGTGGGTGGAATATATTAGGCAGCAAGTAAACATGTTGTCCCTGAAGTTGAAAGCAGAAACATTTGAATTATGATTAGTTGTTATGGTTCACTGTGCAGCTTTAAAAGTGTTTGGAGAATCCAGTAACATGCCCTTTTAGGAAAAGCATCAGTTTATTTATCACTCCTTTTGGACATGATTATATGGCATTATCACAAGAAGTCATTACTCTGGCCACACACCTATGAGATTATTTAACAAATAAATTGTTTCAATATTCTAATTGAATATTTAGATTTGCACAATTGATTTAAAGAATGTAATGGCTGGATGGGTTGGAAAGTTTTGAATACTACACTCTGATATTCTGTTTCCTTCAGTGCTAATCTATCCAGCATAGGGACACCAAGAAGACATCTCCTGGGACAATAGCTTTAATTAAAGCTGAACTTTGTGGAAAGTTCAAAACTATTCTTGTAATTGGGCTCCCTCTGAACTACAGGGGTAAAATGTTTGACTAGGGTACCATTAAAATGCAGTTTTACTTGCCTTATGCCACATGCCCACAGGTTTCTTCCTCTCCGTGTGACTGTTCTCCCTAAGCCTCACTTTGACAATCTGTTGGTCGTATGCACTCTGACATCATCATATAAGACGAAGGACTTACAGTCCTGCATTGTAAGTAAGAGTGTTGTGGGTGTCAGAGGGAAGAGTAGAGTGCCAACTGCCAGGGGAGCGCAGGAAAAGGAAAACTGCTTTTAGACTATCCAATCAATGTAATGAAAGGGGAGTCCCCCTTGCAAGGGTAGTTTTGTAACTTTCCCCGGAGTTCAGCTTTATGTTACCAAAAGAGATAAATCGAAATAATTAGCCATTTATGTTTCTAACTTTAATTCTACGTCGATTTCTCCGCTACGAAGTGGGTATTTTAAGAATGCGAGTCCCTCAAGGTAAAAGGGACTAATAAGAATGGTTCTACATACAATGGAAAGCGACATGTAATCTATCATTGCTATATAACTACTATAAATGAATCCACTTTAAATGTAAATTAAGTTCCCTTTAACCAAATTAACAAAACTATTAAGACTTTAGTTTAACACAGTCATCTCCTCTGACATCACCTTGATGGACTCATACTTGGCATGATGCCACATTCCTATTGAAGGTGAACTTATTGAAGGTGAACTTATTAGAGGTGGCAGCCTGCCCTTGCAACATTCCTTTAATAACATTTATTTTAACCAATCACAAGGTCCTTTGGATGTGCGCAAACACATTTACAGCAACCTCTAACCTTATAGCTGGTTGAACCCAGTGAAACAAACAGGACATCGTGACATGCTTCATCAGACAACCCAACATTGCTTAATACACTTGAAATGTTTTTCTTTTTCTTTTTTCACAATGTTCGTTGTTCATATATTTTTTTTTTTATATACAGTAATATGACACATATACAGTATTTCACAAAAGTGAGTACACCCCTCACATTTTTGTAATTTTTTTTATTATACCTTTTCATGTGACACTGAAGAAATTACACTTTGCTACAATGCAAAGTAGTGAGTGTACAGCTTGTATAACAGTGTAAATTTGCTGTCCCCTCAAAATAACTCAACACACAGCCATTAATGTCTAAACCGTTGGCCACAAAAGTGAGTACACCCCTAAGTGAAAATGTCCAAATTGGGCTCAATTAGCCATTTTCCCTTCCCAATGTCATGTGACTCGGTAGTGTTACAAGGTCTCAGGTGTGAATGGGGAGCAGGTGTGTTAAATTTGGTGTTATCACTCTCACTCTCTCATACTGGTCACTGGAAGTTCAACATGGCACCTCGTGGCAAAGAACTATCTAAGGATCTGAAAAAAAGAATTGTTGCTCTACATAAAGATGGAATAGGCTATAAGAAGATTGCCAAGACCCTGAAACTGAGCTGCAGCACAGTGTCCAAGACCATACAGTGGTTTAATCGGACAGGTTCCACTCAGAACAGGCCTTGCCATGGTCGACCAAAGAAGTTGAGTGCGTCATATCCAGAGGTTGTCTTTTGGAAATAGACGTATGAGTGCTGCTAGCGTTGCTGCAGAGGTTGAAGGGGGGGGTCAGCAACACACTGCATCAAATTGTCTGTCATCCCAGAAGGAAGCCTCTTCTTAAGATGATGCACAAGAAAGTCCAAGACCAAGATAAACTTATTAGGTTCAGATGGTGTCAAGTGTGTGTGGCGGCAAACAGGTGAGGAATACAAAGACAAGTGAGTCTTGCCTACAGTCAAGCATGGTGGTAGGAGTGTCATGGTCTGGGGCTGCATGAGTGCTGCTGGCACTGGGGAGCTACAGTTTATTGAGGGAACCATGAATGCCAACATGTACTGTGACATACTGAAGCAGAGCATGATCCCCTCCCTTCGCAGACTGGGCCACAGGGCAGTATTCCAACATGATAACGACCCCAAACACACCTCCAAGACAACCACTGCCTTGCTAAAGAAGCTGAGGGTAAAGGTGCTGGACTGGCCAAGCAAGTCTCCAGACCTAAACCCTATTGAGCATCTGTCGGGCATCCTCAAAAGGAAAGTAGGGGAGAGCAAGGTCTCTAACATCCACCAGCTCCGTGAAGTCCTCATAGAGGAGTGGAAGAGGACTCCAGTGGCAACCTGTGAAGCTCTGGTGAACTATATGCCCAAGAGGTTTAAGGTAGTGCTGGAAAATAATAGTAGCCATACAAAATAGACACTTTGGGCCCAATTTGGATATTTTCACTTAGGGGTGTACTGTGTTGCCAGCGGTTTAGACATTAAATGGCTGTGTGTTGAGTTATTTTGAGGGGACAATTTACACTGTTATACAAGCTGTACACTCATTACTTACCATTGTAGCAAAGTGTCATTTCTTCAGTGTTGTCGCATGAAAAGAAATAATAAAACATTTACAAAAACGTGAGGGGTGTACTCACTTTTGTGAGATACTGTACATATACACACATACAGTATACACACATACACATAGGTGAAACAGTAAACATTGTAGAGGTATAGCTCAGCTAATACTTTGTTTTTTTAGATTGTGTTTTGGAGTGGGGACAGTCTTAGGACCACTGTCTGACTTCTAATACTATCCAGGTCTCTGTTAGGCCGGCCATACGTGGTTCGAATATCTGGCCAATTCAGCAAGAACCTGCCAAGATTCGAACCATTAATGGGCAGGCTGAATGTTCCAAGTTGATCAACCAACTTGGGTACAACCACCCTGCCAGATTCTCTCGCGCTTATCGCTAGCGGCTACTTCTCACTGTCTTCTCCCCGCCGGCCCTGGCCCTCCCGCCGGGAGGGAACAATTGCTGATTCCCGTGTCAACATTGCCTGTGTTGATGGGGAAATTGTGCAAATTTCTTTCCAGCAACCCGTAGTTGCAGGAAAGAAATTTGCACCATGTATGGCTGGGACATTTCCCTCAATTACTTTACTGCCAGGGTGACAAAGGAGTCGCCAGACAGGAAGTGAGGAAAAATCTACAAGACAGCAATAACAAAAATACATACGCTCTACCCTTCATTGTTGAACTAAAAAAAAAAAAGCATTTTCATTTCTGTCTGTATGGTATTTGAGATTTTCAGTTCCTATCTGGTGAAAGTTGTGGGAGAGTAGGTAGAGACCTGGGTAGCAGTAAAAATATGACGGATGTCCTAATCTTGCCTACTCAATCCAACAAAACTTTTGGCTTGATTTGCACTTTAAGCACCACACATCCCACTCAACGACTCCCTTTGACTGTAGCTAGCCAAGTCCTTGCTAGTTTTGATAAGTTTGATACAAAATTCAGGGAGGTATGAGAGTAGGACAGTGGGTATGGAAAAAAAAAACTACAGAGAAAGTAGATGAGAGTCAAAATAACAGAGAATACTAGATAGAACATATATTATAAAAGCACATGGCAATGGGGATATAGCTAGAGTATACAATGGCTCATTGTTTTATTTTTACCCAAGATCACACAGACAGATGAGGCTGTACCTAAAAAGCATGCCAGTCCTTTAACTCACCTCCAGACGTCTTTGACTTTTCTTTCAACTTTTCTGCAGACACCTCATTGTAGCTGGGAAGTTCTGACATCTTCACTCCAGATCGAGCTTCTGCTATGAGTTGACGTGCTCGCTCTCTTAGCTGCCGGCGCCGCTCTTCATCTTGCTGCTGGGAAATATTGAACAGTTTTGTCAGCTTAGTAATTGACAGAAATGCAATGTTCATTCCCAATCTGATGTGTGCGATAGCGAGTGTCTGGTACTATGGTACACAGGGTGCGCAATATATGCAGCAAAGGTGTCACGGGAGAGTACTGTTTCAGCCTGCGCTGCTGTGAGAAGCTCATGCTGCGTGAAATGCAACATAAACATATGAATATCATTAAAGTGGTTGTAAACCTCAGACACAAAATATGAACAAAGCCTAGACCTCTATAGTGTGTACTTGTCTCAATTAAAAGCACTAAGTGTCATTTCTGTCTGCTGCTTTGCTCCTCTGCTATCAGCATGAATCACTTCTGAAAAGTTTTCCTGACACCAAAAGAAAAATGGTGACAGGGGAGGGTGCTCCAGCAGATTGACGGCCTCAGCTCGGTTTCTGTGTACTGTGTGAAGGGGTGGGGTGTGTGTCTCTTCCCTCCAATCAGTTCTCAAAGCTCTCCTCACTGAGCTCTGCAGAGTGTAACTTCAGCCCCCACCCCCTTTTTTTTCTGACAGCTTTATACGTTTGATACATTTATCGCACCATATTGAATATGCTTCATTTGTTCATATGTCCCTCATATGCCTGCTGTGCTTCTCTCCATGTGTTTTTAATTGTTTTGATTGCTCTGATTAGGATGCACCCGCCCCATTTGGAGTGCTTACTTTGTTATAAATATCAGTTTTTAAATCAAACATGTATGCCTTGATGAAGGCTTCTTAGCCGAAACGCGTCAGCATAGCCTTTACCCATGTAACGAAATAAATTACTTTTATTCAAGAGCATCCGAGTCGCCAGCCCTTTTCTGATTCAAGCTTTATAAGTGTTGGACTTTGATCAAATGTAGAGAAGAGAAGACTGCAGATAAGCAGGTACAACACATGTAGGAGGATTTGTTTCATCTATGTATATTACCTAAGGCTAGTCACTTCACTGGGTATATGTGAGGATTTACAACCACTTTAAACCTCCCCAAGATGCCCCTACAGAGAGATTTACCTGTTTACCTAGTGCTGCCTATGGCAAGCAGGTTATTTTTCATTTTTTGATGTGTTATAACTTAAGCAAGAGTTTCTAATGCACTGCTACAGACAATGCAGACACTACAATTACTAGATCAGTACCACAGTCATTTTATGGGTTTTCTACAGCTCACAGGGGAAAATACCAATACTTCTTTATACACTTAAAGTGAATTTGTGAGAAAATAAATATGGAAGCTGTCACTGCTGACTTGCTTTTAACCCTTTTTAAATTTTTCACAAATAGTGTTAAAACCTGCATTTGTGGCTAGAAAATACTTAACCCCCACACCAGAAAAAAACATTATATATTTTCTGAAAGCAGAAGTCCAGTAGAATTAAAAAGAGGGTAGTTGCACAACTGTCAAATATATATTTCCAGTGAAAAAATACACTAAAAAGTTTTAATGCACACAAACACAATATAAAATCCCCAATTTTTGTTGTTGTACAAATTAAAACATGAGGTTGTGTTGAGTAAATAGGTAAAATGGGTAAAATAAGTATTGAACATGTCACCATTTTTCGAGGTAAACATATTTCTAAAGGTGCTATTGACATTTGCTATTGGGCATTTTCCCCACATGCCGGTAACAACCCATACACTCCATACATACAAAGAAACCAAAACAAATCCGTTCAGAAATTAAGTTATGTGCAATAAAATGGAATGACACAATGACAAAGTATTGAAAACGTGAAGAAAGTGAGGTGCAAAAAGGCACAGAAAGCTGAGGCACCAGCTGAAATCTATCAGTAATTAGAAAGCAATCCTGCCCCTTGTCAGCTGGTTCAGTCTCAAATGATGGCCTATAAAAAGGTGTCTCATTACCAAGGTGTCACACAAGAAACTTCTTCTGATGGGTAAAAGCAAAAAGCTCTCTCAAGACCTTCACAACCTTATTGTTGCACTAACATACTAATGGCATTGCTTGCAGAAGGATTTCTAAACTTCTGAATGTTCCAGTGAGCACTGTTGGGGGCCATAATCCGAAAGTGGAATAAACATAATTTTACTATAAACTGGCCCCGACTAGGTGCTCCTTGCAAGATTTCTGACAGAGGAGTGAAAATAATTATCAGAAGAGTTGTCGAAGAGCTAAGGAACATTTGTGGAGAGCTTCAGAAAGACCTGGAATAAGAAGGTACAATTGTTTTAAAGAAAACAATAAGTAATGCACTCAACCGCCATGGCCTGTATGCACGCTCACCACGCAAGACTCCATTGCTGAAGAAAAAGCATGTTGAAGCGCGTTTAAAGTTTGCTGCACAACATTTAGACAAGACTGTGAAACACTGGGAGAATATAGTTTGGTCATATGAGACCAAAATTGAACTCTTTGGATCCCATAATACACATCATGTATTCAGCATATTGTACTGGCAAACTTCATGTCATTGAAGGGAGGATGAATGGAAAAATGTACCAAGACATTCTTGATAGAAATCTGCTGCCATCTACCAGGATGATGAAGATAAAACGAGTGTGGACATTTCCGCAAAACAACGATCCCAAACACAAAGTCAAGGAAACTCTCAATTGGTTTCAAAGAAAGATAGTAAAGCTGCTAGATTTTGGTCATGTCCCAAATTGTCCCTTTTCTGGACAATAGTCATAGAAGTGACGCAAAAATGTACAGATCATAGGATAATTAGGGACCCGGCTTTCTTTCTTCTGCATGTGTCCACTATCCCGGCTAAAAACTACCAAAATTCGATAGTAAGACACCTGGTGAATGCCGCAAAGTCTTGTGTGCCACTTTTTTGGAAGAAACAGACTCCGCCAACAGTGGCGGATTGGCTACATAAAGTGGAAGAGATAAGTAAAATGAAAGAATTCGTTTTAGCGTCACAACAACGACAAGAAGAATATCAGACAACTTGGAAACTATGGAAACAATTTGTTATATCGGCAGAAGGCTTGAACCTCCTAGGGAATAGAAGTTAACCTTGTATATATATTTGGAACACCTTGGCTGTTCAGAGTCAACAATAAATTTCCCTTTCCCCTTCCTTCCCATTCTCCCCCCCCCCCTTTTTATTTATTTCTTATTTTTTTATTAGTTCGTTTTTGGTTATTTGTGTTGTTTTGAAAAAAAGAAAAGAGTGACGGGAATTGTCAAAGGCATTTAAGTTTGTTCTTTTTAGATTAACAGAAGAGGGGAGAAAATAAGAAAGTATATATGATGTTATGTTATACTAGACCCCCTTGGGAATTTTTTTTGTAGATACCTGAACAAATAGATGTATAATGTTTATGTAGATGCTTAATGTCAGGATATGAATTGGAATGATATGCTTTTTGCCCGTAGTAGGCGTTAATAAAATATAAATTTGAAAAAGCTGCTAGAAAGGCCCAGCCAATCAACTTTAATCCAATAGAAAAATGATGGAAAGAACTAAAAGATCAGAGTTCATAGAAGAGGCCCACGGAACTGAACCTACACCTGAGCAATACATGCGACTAGTTTCTCCATACAGAAGGCGTCTTGAAGAGGTCATTACCAACAAGCGATTTTGTACCAAGCATTAAATAGATTTCAGTTAGCGTGTTCAATACTTTTTCCCGTGTCATTCCATTTTCACACATAACATAATTTCAGAACTTATTTGTTTTGGTTTCTTTGTATGTTTGGACTGCATGGGTTCTTACCGACATGTGGGGAAAATCGCACCTTTAGAAATATATTTACCTCGAAAAATGATAACGTGTTCACTACTTATTTTACCCAATGTACCTAATATGTCAAGCATTGTGTACCCACAATAGTCAACATTTAAATGACTTTACAGCTTATCAGTTCAGAGTTACCCATAAATGAGGGAATTTTCCTCACTCCGGCAGTGATACCCAATATATGTTGCACAACCACTGTCTACATACACTTGTATGTGCATGGGGCGACAAGGGTTTAAACTTTTTTTTTTTTTTTTTTCCCACTTAAAGAATAACTCCACTTTTGTTGATAAAAGGGATTTTAACAAACTTTGTTGCAGATTCCTACCTTTTGTTACTATGCCTGTTTGTTCCTCTGTGCCCCTGAGCTAAGCAAGTCTAATGGGAGTGATTTTATAATTATAAACAAGCTGCTGCAGCTGAAGGACTATAATGAGGAAAACTGCATCCCTTTAGTCCCGGTTCACATAGGTGTGATGCAGGAACACTGCAAATCCACTGCGGGTTCCCGCATTGCACCTGACTCGCAAGGCAGTTCACACTGCTTTATGCAAACTTCTGGGAGTGTCAATACAATGTTAACCACTTGCCGACTGTCCGCTGTCAATTGATGGCGGCAGAATGGCATTCCGGCGCAAGTCGCCATAGCTTTACGGCGGGCGCTTTAAGGAGTATAGAGGGCGCGTGCGCCCGCAGAGTCCCTAAGAGGCAGATGCACGTGCCCTGACAAAGCGAGAACAGGGATTTGGGTGTGTAAACACACAAATACACTTTCTGTCAGGGGTGAGGAGACAGATCTGTTGTTCCTAGTATATAGGAACAACGATCGGTCTCCTCCCCAAGTCAGTCCCATCCACCCACAGTTAGAACACACACTGAGGGAACACATTTAACCCCTTGATCGCCCCTAGTGTTAACCCCTTCCCTGCCAGTGACATTTAGACAGTAATCAGTGCATTTTTATAGCACTGATTGCTGTATAAATGTCAATGGTCCCAAAAATGTGTCAAAAGTCTTGGATCTGTCTACCGCAATGTCACAGTCCCAATAAAAATTGATGAATCGCCACCATTACTAGTAAAAAAAAAAAAAAATAAAAATGCCATAAATCTATCCCCTATTTTGTAGATGCTATAACTTTTGTGCAAACCAATCAATATACGCTTATTGCGATTTTTTTTTTATTACCAAAAAAATGTAGAAGAATATATATCGGCCTAAACTGATGAAGAATTTTTTTTTTTTTTAATTTTGGTATATTTATTATAGCAAAAAAGAAAAAAATATTGTGTTTTTTTCAAAATCGTCGCTCTTCTTTTGTTTATAGCGCAAAAAGTAAAAACCGCAGAGGTGATCAAATACCACCAAAAGAAAGGTCCATTTGTGGGAAAAAAAGGACATACATTTTGTTCGGGTACCACGACCATGCAAGTGTCAGTTAAAGCGACGCAGTGCCGTATCGCAAAAAATGGCTTGGTCAGGAAGGGGGTAAATCCTTCCGGGGCTGAAGTGGTTAGTGACACCCCCATTTCAGTTTGCATATCGCAGTGAAAACTGACAGTTCGGACAGGAATCGAATCACATGGGTGTGAACACCCATGCGATCCGATTCTGGTGTGGACCAAAATGGGCCCTGTGGGAATTAGGTCCGAATGCGATGCAAATTCAGCCATACTATCTGTATGGCTGAAATGGGATTGCACAGACATCCCATGTGATTTGCACTGTAGTGCAAATCACAAGCGATCTCACACAGCACACCAGTGTGAACCCAACCTTAGACACGATTTCCTATTTGGAGCATCTTACCAAAAATGACATTATTGTTGCAGGGGATGCCAAAAATCTGACTTATATCTTAGTGTAGACTTCTGGAAAAATCAGTGAGCCAATCACACAAGCAGGAAATTATGTTTCTTGGGGACATTTTGTACATATTCTGTGTACAGAACAACACCAGATAGCCATTTTGCATTGCATGATTTTACAGAAAAATATAAAGAGCTGCAGATCGAAAAGGAAAGGTAATTTTTAATAACATTCAATTACAATATGACTTGTGTCACAATTGTATACGCTATATTATTATTTTTTTTATTTGCTATTTTTTTTCCCATGAAAGAGGAGTTACCCTTTAACTTTTTTGCAGTCACAGGAGGGCTTACAAACCTCCATGTCATAGCACTGGGCAGGTGACAGGTAGCCTTTTTTGGAGACATCAGAGATTTATTAGATACCTAATGTTTCTCCTGCCCTATGCTTCAGCTGACCAAGTCTAGATTGTGTTCAATCTGCTATTTACGCCGCTTTGCAACTTGATTTCGACAGCACTGAACCTGGGAGTGTTCAGAGGACATTGGGGAACAGATGTTGCTCAATGTCTTCCCGATCGCCACATGGGGGTGAGGTGAGGCATCCTGTAAGTCCTGTAAGTGAGCGGGTCTGCAGCCACCCAGATCCTGCAGGAAAAAACTAAACAAACAGAAACAAGCCTATGGCTGCTGCTGTAGCTGTTGGCTTGAGTTAAAATTTCAAACCAGTTAAGAATGCAGGTGGTTCTAGAGTGTTCATCCTAATTCTGGATTTACTACCTAGTGGACTACCTAACAAATATAAAAGTATATTGTCCCATAATGGTCTGTTTGTGTGCAAGTATCATGACCCTTGATACTGCACTTTTCTCTTCAATCATAAAAGAAAAAAAATATATGTAAACACTTAAAATGATACATAATATTACATAGTTAATATATGAAATCCGAAATTTCATCTTGAAGCTGCAGTCAATGGGGAACCACAGCCAGACAGCTGTTCACATTTAGGTAATGTCCAAAGGACAACTAATGTCAACCTCAAAGGCGATCTGTCACCAGGCAGGAGGAAGCTGTGAAGAAAATGATTAACAATTCTCTGCCGCCTAGGCTACATTTTAGGTCTAGGGCAGTGAAGAAAGCTTTAAAATGAGTAGCATGACTAGCAAGCCTAGTACACACTATCAGTTTTTTTATTCAATTCAGCGGGTTGAATCGACAAAAAAAAACTTGACAGCTCCAGTCGGAGCTGCTGTAATAACAATCTGATGTTAGTACAGCAATCTGCCCCCACTGAGTTGTGTTCCGACAGGGAGATGGAGAGCTTTGATCGGGAGCCAGTCAGCTGCTGGTTTGTCAGCTTCTGTTGGCTGCCATATATATGGGTGAATGTCGGACAGTTTTTATTGAACCGGCCAATGTCGCCCGGCATTTGGCCTGTGTGTACTAGGCTTAACCTAGAACTACTTTACTGTACAGCCAAAGAATGGCAGCTATTACCTGAAGCTTCTTGCATAGATTTTTTCCTTCTTAAAGCTGAACTCCAGATAAAACGCTTAATATACATTTGAAATAAACATACACTACTGTGCAAAAGTCTTGGGCAGGTGTGAAATGCTGTAAAGCAAGAATGCTTTCATCAATAGAAGCGTTAATAGCTTATTTTTTTCAATTAACAAAACGGAAAGTAAATGAACAGAAGAGAAATCCAAATCAAATCAATATTTGGTGTGACAAACCAGCATCAATTCTTCTAGGTACACTTGCACACAGTTTTTGAAGGAACTCAGCAGGTAGGTTGTTTCAAACAACGTGGAGAACTAACCACGTGTCTTCTATGGATGTATGCTGCCTCAAATCCTTCTGCCTCTTCATGTAATCCCAGACAGACTTGATGATGAGTTTAGGACTCTGTGGGGGCCAAGCCATCACCTTCCAGGACTCCTTGTTCTTCTTTACACTTAAAATAGTTCTTAATGACATTGCCTGTATGTTTGGGGTCGTTGTCCTGCTGCAAAATAAATTTGGGGCCAATCACATGCCTCCATGACGGTATGGCATAATGGATAATTATCTGCATATATTTCTCGGCATTGGGTATACCTTTGAACCGGACCAAATCTCCAACTCCATTTGTAGAAATGCAGCCTCAAACTTGCAAGGAACCTCCACCATGCTTCACTGTTGCCTGCAGACAAGCATTATTGTACCGCTCTCCAGCCCTTCTGCGAAGAAACTGCCTCCTGCTACAGCCAAATATTCCAACTGGCAGAGCACCTGCTGCCCCTTTTCTGTACCCCAGTTCCTATGTTTTTGTGCATAGTTAAGTCACTTAGCCTTGTTTCCACTTTGGACGTATGGCTTTTTGGCCGCAATTCTGCCAAGAAGACTATTTCAGACTTCTCCAGACAGTAGATAGGTGTACCGAAGTCCCACTGGTTTCTGCCAGTTCAATGCTGATGGCACTGCTGGACATCTTCCGATGTTGAATTGAATTAAGCATGTGTTGTATTTCATCTGCTGCATTAAGTTTCTTTGGCAAACCATTGCATCTACGGTCCTCAACGTTGCCAGTTTCATTGTGCTTCTTCAAAAGAGGTTGAACAGCACATCTTGAAATCCCAGTCTGCTTTGAAATATTTGCCTGGGAGAGACCTTCCTGATGCAGTATAACTACCCTGTGTCTTATTGCTGTGCAGTCTTGCCATGGTGTATGACCTGTGACAACCTCCCTCAGTAGCAGAGTTTGGCTGTTCCTTACCCAGTTTAAAGCCTCCTACAAAGCGGTTTCTGGTTTAGCTAATCACTGTTTCAACCTACATATGAAACTGATGATCATTCACACCTCCTTGGTATAATTGGTTAATCGTATATCTGACTCTAATTTACAAAATCCCAGACTTTGAGCAAGTGTACAAAGTGTGCAAGTGTAAGAACTGATGCTGGTTTACAAATAATTGTACAAAGTGTCCAAGTGTAAGAACTGATGCTGGTTTGAATCCAAAAGGTAGTCAGACCAAATATTGACCTTAAATTATTCTTCTGTTCACTCACTTTGCATTTTGTAAATTGATAAAGAAACAAATAAAATATATATTTTTGAAAGCATTCTTACTTTATAGCACTTCTTCACATCTGCCAAAACCTTTTGCACAGTACTGTATGTGAACTCTTTTATATCTCAAAATAATTTTATATTTCTGTCCAGCCAGTTGTGAGATTTTCACTGCTGTACAAGACCGCCAATCTTACAATAGGTCCATCGGCAGCCTGTGAATGGACAAAGGAGAAGCAGCCTACTAATAAGCTAATTTCTCTATCCACGCTGATTTATGCTCCTGTTGGCTTGTTATTTGTCATCATGGATGAGTTCAGGTTCATTTCCCACTTTGCAGCCACTCATATACACACCCTTTATATATATAAAGCTGTGGGGCGGATCATGTCTTCCCTGCCTACGATAGGCTGTCCACTTTGACAGCTTCCGGGCTTGATAGCTTAGGTGGTTTCAGACTTGTGTTTGAATATGCCTGAGCTCATCTCTACTTGTCATAAGATCCTTGCCCAGCCCCTCTCTCCTAGTCAGAGCCCTGTTTTATGGGGATATTACAAGGTGACGGTACGAGTCAAATTTAGGTATGTACACTAGTCGCATTAAAAAATAGGGAGTTTAACATAAAAAAAAAATCCATTAAATAATATGTAGAAACAATCAATGCTCCAAATTCCAAGATTCCCCATAAAAGACAAATTGTGATGCATCTTGTAAATTAAAATCCCTATAGATTAGCTTATGCATTTCACATTTCCTTTATGAAAGGCCATATCATTCCCATACACTAATAAAAACTGTTTAAACAAATTATTTATGTTCTTTCATTTCCAAAATTCATCAGCAGATGGACAAGTTTGCATTTTTGATTAACTGTAAGAGATAGGAGCACCAGTCTCCACAGATCCTTTGTAAAACACAAGAACCCCTACACTTCAAGAAATGGGCATTGAGCTGTTATAACTATGTACTGTGTTTGATGTAATGTATGCCATTGGAAATTAACTTATCAATACCTACGGTAATAATTGCTTATTTGAAGTGACTTTGTACTTACTGTAGTATGAAGTGGCACCGGCATACTAATTCCAGCACCTAGAAGTGCCTACGCTTCTCATCCCTTTCTGCAGCACATGAAGACCCCAAAACCCAGGGCATGGTAATTAGCAAACAAGCACTTCCTACTCAAAAATAGCTACCTGGTCATGCCCTTCTCATAACCGATCCACCAAGATCAGCAGCTTAAGCGACCAATTAAGAAGTACAAGAAGTGTGAACTTTACAGCAGAAGTCAGTATTTGAGTATTAGAGAACCCTGGATTTGAAGGTTACAGGAGCTAAGTACCTGTAGTAGAATTTTGGTGACACTTTAGACAGCCCAAATGTAGAGATTTCAGTGACATGAACCTGTGTCTTTGGACATTTAGATTGTAACCTATTCTTAACAAGCAATAATAAGCCTTAAAAAGACCTCACTGACCTCTAGTTGCAGACACTGTGGAGCGATTCATCCTCACACTTCATAGCAAAAGCACTAAAGTCATTCAAGTCTCAGCAGCTCAGCTTGTCCTGATCTCTCCTATGAGCCCTATTTTCTCTGTGATAACGGTACATTAGAGATTAGAAGGCTGAATAGCTGTTGAATCATTGTTAGGAGAAGGAGCAAGTGAGCAAATTTGCTGAGAGAAAGACTAAAAAATTATGTAGATCGCACAAAGAAATTTTGATTCTCCAAACCTGGAATGCCTGGAACTTTAAGCAACTGAAAGGAAAGCCTGCAGATATATGGCCAGAGTGACTTGAAAAACGTCATTGCTTCTCCTGTGAAAAAAAATGAATTGCTCCATGGTGTCTTCAGCTACAAAGCTCAACAAGGATTTTTAAAGCTTTATCACTGCTATACCGAAATACATAAAAGTCCATAGCCTGGACAAAGGTTCACTTTAAAACTCTGAGAACATAAAATCGAATTAATTGTTATTAATAGATGTGTCATTTGTAACATGGATGCTAAAGATCCCAAATCTTTAATACCAGTGGCTGCTGCTTGCATTGGCATTTCTTACATGGACATGGCTGCAAAGTCACTAAACTCACCAGGATGCTGAAGTCAATGAGCTGCTAATTTTGCATATTACCATCATTCCTAAAGCAATAAAAATGTAAGTACTAATATGTAAACATACAAAAAAAAATTAAGAAATTCAAAATGAATTCTTCTTTAATGTGCTCAGCCGCTTCTCCAAGCAGAGAACAGATACCTATCTAAAGCTGCCATCTTCCCCGAGCAATTTCCAGGCAGAGAAAGCAAAAAACATTCCTCTCCTGCCGCAGTGCCTGTCATTTAAGCTAAAAACCATTAATAAACAAGCAGTAGATACTAATTAGGAACATTTCTGACATTTCCATGCAAATTGTTTGTTTGTAGCTATTTACCAGCCATTGTTCTCACTACAATAGAAAAAAATGCAAATGAATGAATCAAAATGCAACCCTAATGGGACTTTCTGTTTATAAGCATTAGCCCAGAGGTGTGCAGTAATTCAATCCTCAAGCAGCAAGATTTAGCCTCATTAACAGCCAGCATGGGAAGGTTACAACTCATAAAACCCTACAGTAAACAAAGTGTATGGGCACAACACAATATCTTGAGCCTGATTGACAGGACTAGGGTTCCCTATCAGATTGCCTCCATTTACCTCTATACTAACGCAGACACAGTTTCACACGGCCTCCTGTGAGCTCTCTTATATTTGCATTATTTTCTTTCACATACATTTATTTTTCCCTGAAGACAAAGAATTAAAGAGAATTATATTTGTTTCAGGATACATTATGAATAAAAAAGTTATAAAGCCTTCTTTTGTTATTTTATATCAAGTGTATGGATCCATATGCATTCTCTGTGCAATGTACTATATCCAGGAAATAAACTAAGTGTATGTACAGACTAGGAGAATAGGTTCTCCAATGCTCACGTTTATTTGGTCTTTAACCAGTTAAGGACCAGGATTTTTTCTAAAATTAGTTGTTTACAAGTTTAAATTAGTATTTTAAAACCAAAAAAAAAAGGGAGGAAAAAATACAAATTGGACATAATGTCACACAAAATTCCAAAAATGGGCTGGTCAAAATTCTTGGCACCCTTTCAAAATTGTGGATAAATAAGATTGTTTCAAGCATGTGATGCTCCTTTAAACTCACCTGGGGCAAGTAACAGGTGTGGGCAATATAAAAATCACACCTGAAAGCAGATAAAAAGGAGAGAAGTTCACTAAGGCCCCTTTCACACGGGACAGATCCGTATTGATCCGCCCCGTGAAGATCCGCTGCTCAGCGGGGATCGCTCAGCTGATCCCTGCTGAGACGGCAGATGACAGGGCGGTCCCTGCACACTGTACAGGGACCGCCCTGTCAGATCTCCGCTCTCCTCTAATTTCTGATGCAGAAAAACCCAAGAAGAATTAACTGATCTGGTGGAATGCAGATCAGTAAAGGAGGAAACTTGTCCTGGAGGTCATAAGCTTGAATGTCAAATCCACCCAGTAAAAGTGGAACAAGAAGCACACTGTCCATTGTGGGGATCTTCAGGAATGATAAACAGAGTTAAACTGTGCAAAGGGGCTGGAGATGCCAAGACAGGGGAACAATCCTCCAGGTCTTCTGGTTCTGTCCAAAATTAGAACAGTCCAGCAACTAGCACAAAAACTTACGGAGCGTCCTGTCCCTTCCTCTTGCTCCATGCTTCTAGTATCCCAACCAAAACCTATAAAAAATCCATCCTCCGCTAACTGTTCGATGAAGCCAAGGCATGCATTTCCTTATGCTGGAAATCCACACAAGCTCCATCCATAGGCCTGTGGCTCAAAAAAGTAGAGGAAGTAAAAAAAAAAAATGGAGGATCTCATCCTCACAGCACGCCACCAAAATCAACGATATACCTAGATATGCACTCTAGAATATGTTAATTTTTTCGGACGAGGGAAGGGACCTTTTTGAAAATGACACGACAGCCTAATCTAGCTTCTTAGGGTCACACAGTGGAATACGGCGGAGTCTTATCGACCCTCCCTGACAGTGTGGGGACCCGAGAGATGCACATTCGCTGCCTCCCCCCTCTGGGCCCCTCTGCTCTTCCCACCCCCCCAGTCCCAGGCTCCCTCCCATTTCCCCATTCCTCTCCCCCCTCCCTTCATCTCCCCCCTACATTTTAGGGGGCTCCCCACCTCCCAGCTAATCTCTGGCCCCGCTTTTCTTCTTCGCCCCTCCCTTTTCTTCTGCAATTTTTCGATAGAGATACACCGTATATCTATGGTTAAGTTTGAAAACCTGAGACGGTATGCATGGAGTCACACATTGCAACAGGCAAAAACCCAAGGGAATAGACACTTAATAGACATAGGAATAGTGGCTCAAGCCTAGACCCTATAAAAGTGTAAATGTATTTGTAGAAATGGTTGATCAGTCTACCACGCTATCTGTACCTGTACCTTGAAATACTATTTCTGACATAATATGTTAACTTGTCACATTTGATATGCTGTCATTTGAACGGTCGTCATTCCTCATCTTCCAAGTATTTGATTATGTTGTGTTTCGTGTTTCTGGTCTCTTGAAATAAAAAAAAGATTTGAAAAAAAAAACTGTGCAAAGAAATAAGCTCTCCTTAGGATGCTTAGGAGCACCCCAGACAGATGGTAGAACAATGTTCTAGTTAAGGTGAAAGGAAGGAACCTTGGTAGGAAGAGAGGCCCTGGGCTTTAAAACAACCACTGTTTTGTGTAACAAGAGGATACATGTGGGCGACACTGTGTAAAAAGACCTTCTCTAAGGCGTCTCTGAAAATGAACCACTAAAGCTGAGATTTGACTCTTGCTGGTACTCAAAGCCAAACGCTGATTCAGACCAGACTAGAGAAAAGACAGGATTCCACAAAGAACTTCCCTGCATGGCTTTTTCTTGTCCTATACCAACAGAAGTACACTTTCCATGTGTACTGGTGGACTCTGTGAGAAGTCTATTCCCTAGCTTTAAAGAGTTTAAGGATGATCAAATCTGACAGGCCCATTTCGCTCAACAGCCAGGTTGTTAAAGCCATGCACTCTCTTGAAGTAGGCAAGGAAAGAGCTTCAAAAGGAAAAAGCGTAGATCATGTTGTCAGGCTAAACTAATTCCACAAAGTCTCCAGAGCATTCACAGAAAAAGCTAGAGGATCTCTGGATCTGGAGACAAACCTTTTGCATTTGTTGAACCTGGAACCCAGGAGGTCTATGTCAGACACCCTTCACCTGGAATAGAGGTCTTAAAACACCTCAGCTTGAAGAGACCATTCTCTAGAGTCCAGACATTAATGACTGAGGAAGTCCGCCTATCACTTTCCCATGCCAAACTTCCAATGTGAAGTTTTACATAAGACAGATCAGACCTGCTTCTTATTGAACTGTAATGCCGCCTACACACGAGTGGACTTTTCGACGGACTAGGTCCGACGGTCTTCCCGATGGACTTTCAGCAGAGTTACGACGGACTTTCCGAACGAACGGACTTGGCCACACACAAGAACAGGATTCGAACGTGATGACGAACGACTGGACTAGAATAAGGAAGTTCATAGCCAGTAACCAATAGCTGCCCGAGGGTCGGTTTTCGTCCATCGGACTAGCATACAGACGAACGGTGTCCGTCGGAAAGATTTGAAACATGTTTTAAATCTAAAGTCCGTCTGATTTTTAGACAGAAAAGGTACGATGAAGCCCACACACGATCGAATTGTCCGGCGGATTCGTTCGTCGAAGTCCGTCGAAAAAGTCTGCTTGTGTGTACGCAGCATAAGACTTCTGCTTCCTCCCTAATGGCTGATGTAAGAGGCTGTTGTAGCACTGTCCAATTGAATTTTGGTCAGTTGACCTTGCAGATAAGAGGACCAGCATTGAAGAAATAAATTAATCATCCTAAATTCCAGAATGTTACAGACAAGTTTTTTTTTGATGGCCAAATCTTATACACCAAGAGGGTACCTAGAACTCCTCCACAGCCCAATAACCTGGTATCCATCAGAAGCACTTTCCAAACCATTGAGAGGCAGGATGTTCCTTATTCCAGTGATGAACTGGTGATCCACCATGGCAGGGCGAGCCTTATCCTGCTGGTTGGGAGTATGGGACTATCCAGAGACTGCACCCTTTTGCCTCACGCTATCAAAACATTAAGTTGCAAAGGTCTAAAATGAAATTGGGCACATCTGTCTCCAAAGGGGACATCAGTAGGCCCAAGAGCCTCATGCAAAAACTGAGGGTTGGCTGACTCCTGGACTGCAGAATCCGAACGTGAAATCGGAGAGTTTGGAATTTGTTCAGGAGAGGGAAAGCCTTGGACAGGGCCATGTTTAAGATCAGGTCCAGGCACTGCAGAACAGATTTCTGGATATTAAAGATCCATTCAAACATCTGTAGTGTCTGCATAGTCTGTTAGACATTGGCCAAGCCAACTGTTCCCTCAGAGGGAAGTTGTCCAGATATGCCACTATAGGTTGTCCTGAGAGCGAAGCAGAGCAAAAACGGGGGCTACCCCCTTGGTGGAGACCCAAAGTGCAGCGGACAGGCCAGAGAAAAGGGGCAATAAATGAGTAATGTTGCATTCTCACAGAAAAATGCAGGTACTATTGATGAACCGGGAAAATCCTTGATGTCCAGAGATGCCAGAAAGTATTCTTGGTGAATTTCTTATACCTGGATGAAGGCCATTTAGAACCTTTAGATCCAGTATTGAGTGGATAGCTCCTCTATCCTTAGGGGCAGTGTGACAAGTTGGGGATTTTGTAGCTCATTGGTAGTGCAAAACAGTGCATTTACTCCATGCCAGGAGTACATTTCAGGGCTTTTTCTGCCCACTTTCATTGAAAAGAAAGCAAAATGTTCACAAATGAAAATCGTCCCACACAGGGGTTCTCACCATCAACATGACAAATGAACAATATTCAGCCTCGCAGCTCTCTTTACAGCTTTACAGCTCAGGCCTCATGCCTTGGTCCTCCAGACCATCTAACACACAGTCCCTTGTGCACAAAATGCTGTATCTTTGTCAGCTTGGCTTCCTATCCTGCAGCTACCTTCTTTATCTCTCACAGGCTCAGGCCTTTGTTTGTCCTGACCTGACCTGGACAGTACGATGCAAACATGCACCTCTCACTGCTCCCTTAACACACTGACCCCCTCTAGAGGGTGGGGCACTGTCCTTTAACTCTGTCTCCAACATAAACCCAGCACACATCTGCATTATTAGTGTGCCTATTTCCTGCAAAATCTGGCCCAGACTGAAATATTCAACAGTGGCATGATCTCCCCCTGCCACAGCAGTTACCAGGTTTGAATAGAAACTATGAAACCTCTTTTTCCAGGACAGTTGCCATTCCCTCTTACCCTTACAGACCACTTTTATCTACAGGTAAGCCTAGATTAATGCGGCGTACAGACGGTCGGAATTTCCGATGGAAACAGTCCGATGGGAGCTTTTCATCGGATTTTCCGACTGTGTGTATGCCCAATGGTTTTTTTCTGTCGGAATTTCCGACGGACTTTGAATTGAGAAACTGTTCTCAATTTTTCAGACGGAAAACCCTTCTATCGGATTTTCCGATCGTGTGTATGCGATTCCGACACGCAAAATTCCGACGCATGCTCGGAAACAATTCGACGCATGCTCGGAAGCATTAAACTTCCCTTTATAGTGTTTTCGAACGTGTTTTATGCCGCTGTGTTATTGACTATCGGAATTTGGTGTGATCTTGTGTAGGCAACACAGCTTGAGCGGAATTCCGTCGGAAAAACCGTCAGAGTTTTTTCCGACGAGAATTCCAATCGTGTGAACGCGGCATTAGGCTTGCCTGTCGGTCCAAGAAATATCTCCGTAACCTACACGGTTTAGGAGATATTTTACAAAAATAGGGCACCGCTGTCTACGGCGCATGCACTGGGCTCGCCGCAAGTGAAGGCAAACATGCCGTCACTAACGGCTCCTGCTTGCATGCGCCGGAGTGCCGTCATCGCTGCTCCGGCCACTCACAGCGCTGGAGCAGCGATACCCGGAAGGAAGATGGACGCTTCGTGCTACAAGGGACAGCGGTGACAATGCTGGCTCCTGTGTCAGGTAAGTGACACATAATGGGATGCGATGCATAGTAGTCCATTATGCTTTACCTTTGCAGAGAAACAAAGAGGCAGTAAACCCATCAGGGTTTACTTCCTCTTTAAGAGAGGAACTGCTCTAGAGAAGTGTAAAGATCTGCTAATCATTGTGGGGATGTCGGCAACTTTGACAGCACTTTGCAGTGTGGCGGCAGACACTGAAATTCCAGTTTGTAGCCCCTAGAATGTTCTGGAGCCAAATGTCTGAAACGTCCTGATATAAGATAGCTGTGAAGGACAACAAACATCTTACCAGAACACATCTATCCTCTTATGACACTAGCAAAAAAACGGAGGCATGCTGGAAATGGGAGGAGTTATTCTTACAGTTAAATTGTAAGAAGGAAAAATGTTGTTAAAGAATATAAAAAGAAAAAAAATACATGGATTTAAAAACTTGTGTTACTGAAATGCCCTCTGGTTCCCGACACATGTTTTAGAGGATGTCGGGACAGGGGCACACTCCTGCACACCTTCTGGGGCTGTAAATTTTTAGCTCATATATGGACTAACACTTCTGACCTGATCGCTAAGATCACAGGTGTCTCCGTCACCCTTAATTACCAAATATGCATCCTGTATGCGGACATCCCAGGTATTATCCCCCCACAACAGAGACTGATCCATACCCTCTTCAGTGCCATTCAATGGGCGATAGCGCTGAACTGGAAAGGCCCTTTGGTTCCATGGTCACAGGTTCTTCTCCAAATGTAGTCCATTAGACTGATGTAAAGAATCCATCATACTCTCCTGGACTCCATGCATATTTTTAATGTAAAATGGAATGCTTGGTCAGCCCACCTACTTGGCTATGAGCCAGGAAACCCTTAAGGCCCCTTTCACAAATGCGGACCGTATGTCCGTTTTTCATCCATCCGTTTTTGGATGAAAAACGGACATACATGCACCCCTATGGGATAGCGGGTGTCAGCAGATGAGCATTCGCTGACACCCGCTATCGTCCACCTCCGCTATTGTCCGATTCTGCAGACGGAGGAAAACCCTATTTTTCTATCCGTCTGAAGAGCGGATCGGATGAACAAGGACAGACGGTCCGTGCTCATCCGATCCTCCATAGGGGAGAGTGGAGAACTGACAGGGCGTTCCCTGCACAGTGTGCAGGGACCGCCCTGTCATCAGCCGGCTCAGCGGGGATCAGCTGAGCGATCCCCGCTGAGCAGCGGATCTTCACGGGGCAGATCAATACGGATCTGTCCCGTGTGAAAGGGGCCTAACTAAACCTGAACATTATTCAGATGAGGCCGAGTACCGATACTGATATCTATCCACAGAAAAAAAAAAAAAAGGAGGAGGGTAACACCCAACAGCCCTGGGCTTCTGCAATCCAGATTCAATAACTGCAGAGATATATGGTATAAAGCTCACACATCAAGAGTTTTATTTTCTTATTTTTTTGTGTGTTATTTTCATTTCTTTCTCCAGTTTCTCTCCAAGTTACCGTTCAGCGGTCTGTCTATGGACCTTTATACACCACTTGTCTATTGGATGTACTGTTAGTTCAGCAGTCTGATACATGATCATAAGAGATGTACCTGTATTCCATTCCAGCCCTAAACTGTACCTATGTAGATGGGTTTTACACCCCTTGTTATTCTCCCAATGCTTGTACACTCTGTATTTTACCTGTTTAATAATTTAATAAAAACGTTTGTAAACGAAAAAATACTGAAATGGATAAAAGTATGAAAAATAAAATATAAATTAAATGATGAGAAGGTGTCATTTCTTCTAATGGCTGTCCGTTCAAAGGAAAGCGTAATGCGCCTTTACTGTGAGGAATAGGCATCCTGGGATTTGTAGTACAGAGACAGGAGAGACACTAAAGGACAAGTACACTTAAACTTTTGTTCATCTGATTCCGTACGGTCAGCAACAGTGGCCATGATACTTTATTTGCACTAACAGTTACATTTTCAGGACAAGCTTTCGGGAACCAATCCTTCCAAGGCTCAAGCAGTACTGTTACACAAAAGGTTTAGCAGATGTTAGTATATTTGTACAGACTATACAGGCATCATATCACCTATAACTCATTGCTATTAACATTCAAAGGTCTACTTTTTATAATTACATTTAGCAGCCACCAAGCTGTCAAGATTGCGTAGGATTAACCAAAAGAAATCCTTTTAAGGACAAACTCTTCAAGTTTAAGTAATTCGTTTTCCTTGTTTCCACCCCAGAAAAAAAATGTATTGGAATGCAATTTTTATATTTCACAGTTCACCGAGGGCTCAGCAAGCTTTCTTTCCCCTGCTTCAATGGTGCTCCTTTTAATTTTATCCCCCCTTAGTCCTAGTAATTAAAAGTGATCAGCAGTGGCTTCCCAAAGGATTTAACACACATAACACCCCCCCCCCCCCTCCTTCTCAGTAGAATTGTGCTTTTCAGGGGGGGTGGGGGGAGACCAGAAAAAGGATTCAGAGTTTCATTTCACAGAGACAAGAATATGATGGATTTTCAATCCCCAACTTTATCCAATTGTGCCTTGAACAGTCTTAAGATCTTAAGAAAGCTATAAAAATGGGTGACAGTGGGGGGTGCTTTTGTACTTCCTGCTAATGCGGGTGACTGACATCTATAGTACGGATTTTGAAAGCAAAACCTTAATATGACGTGCAACATGTGTTTGCATACAGAGAACGTTGCTGGATTCCTGGGTTAGTGATACGGGTGCAAAATACAATGAAAACTAGAACTTTTGTTTGCTTTTTATTTTAGAAATCTGTTTGCATGTTGTCAGCACCAGAGGATAATCGCAACGTATTATATCTACATTTGCATTACTTGTAAGGTTTTATGACAAGTGCCAAAGTAGATTTCAGAAGACGAAACGTCACTACATAGAACTCCTTAAAAACAACTCACAAAATAACTAATAAAAAAAACCTGCAAGACAAAGGCATAATGAGCTAGTATGCATAGCATACTAGCTCATTATGAATTGCTTACCTGAGAACGAAGCCCCCGCAGCGGTCCTCGTTCGCTGCTCCAGCAGCCGACATCGTTCCCTGGGGTTCCTTCCGGGTATCGCGTCTCCGGCGCTGTGATTGGCCGGAGCCGCAATGACGTCACTCCCGTGCATGCACACGGGAGCCGCCGGTAATGCCGCAGTCTAACTGAAGCAACGGCATGCACGCTTCAGTTTGCTTAAGTGCGCATGTGCCGATGACGTGTAGTATCAGTGTAGCTACAGGTAAGCCTAATTCTAGGCTTGCCTGTAGTAAAAAGTGGTTGTAAAGGGTTTACAACCACTTTAAGCTGGCCATAAATGGTTCATATTTTTTTTTCGTTCAGCCGGCATGCTGAACTAAATAAAATCTGAACAGATTCCCCCATCCATACACTCGACGTGGGAAATCTCTCTAATGTGTCATCGGGACAGCGGGACTCCCTCATCATCAGAATACACTAATCAGCACTGATTGAATAAAGATTTTCCAGCAGGACTGTTCAAGCAGCTTGCTAAAGAATCCAACGGCTTTGAAACGCATTGCCAGTTGGAGTTTTTTTCCCCCCAAATCTTTTAGAGATGCTGCTGTGTTGCATGTAGAGAATGGCTTAACTGAAAAGATATCAACCTTTGTCCCCCTATGAACATATTTTTTTGTCACTAATTGCAAATCTCTGCTCAGATCCCTATTAATTTATGGTATAACTGACTTTGTCACAGGTTGCACCATTCTGGATGTTTATGATATTAATAATGCTTTGGGTAATGCTCTGCTGGGAAACCTTGGGTCCTGCCATTCAATTGGATGGGATTTTGACGTGCATCATCTACATAAACATTGTTGCTGACCAAGTACACTCTTTGATGGAAACAGTATCCCCTGATGGCAGTGGCCTCTTTCAGCAGGAAAATCCACCCTGCCACACTGCAAAAAATTTTTAAAGAATGGTTTGAGGATCACAACAACAAGTTCAAGGTGTTGACTTTCCCTCCAAATTCTCCAGACCACAATCCAATCAAGCATCTGTGGGATGTACTGGAAAAACAAGTCTAATCCATGGAGGCCTCACTGTGCAACTTACAAGACTGAAAGCATCTGCTACTCATGGCCTGGTGCCAAATACCAAAGTATACTTTTCTAGGTCTAGAGGAGTCCATGACCCGACAGGTCAGGGATGTGCTGGCGGCAAAAGGGAGACCTACTCAATAATAGGTGGGTGGTAAAGTTAGGGCTATTATGTATATCCCCTTAAAAAAACATAGAACTAAAGACAGCCAGCAGCTGAAGAACTACCTCAAGGACCTTACACCCAAAGCTGGCAGTAGATGAGGCCTGGACATCCACCTGGTAAAACATAGAGAATATGTAAACAGAAGACCAAGTGGCAGCTTTTCATATCTCGGAACAGTTGCTTGATTGTGACAGGCCTAAGAAGCATGTATAGACTTATTAGAGTGTGCCTTGGCAGGAAATGGAGAAACCTTGTTGTTCTGCGCCCGCCCCCCAAACTCAAACTGAAACCCCACAAAGTCACAGAGTAGCTACATGATAGATGCCCTGAACAAGTTTTGACCCACAAAAAAGGCTAGCAGTCTTTGGAATAAGACTGCAGGGGCAAATATTTATCCATTGATGGCACTTGGGGACAAATGCTGATCCAGATCTCATTGCAGAAGGGTTGAGACGGTTTCCACATTTCTTGGGGTGTAATCTTTCCTTGCACCAGACGAAATAAGCCTTTCATGTGTGATGGTAGAGCTTTTGGAAGGTAGAAATCCTATCTTTTAACAGTGTTGCTGAATCAGAGAGACCCCTGCCAAACAAGATCTGGGCTTCCACAGCCATGCTGAGAAAGCCAGCGGCCAAGAATCAGGGTGGTAATCCAGTCCTTGGAAGGTCTAGTAAATCTGAAAGGGCCTTTTCAGTTTCTGACAGAAGTTGGATTAGGTTGGACTACCACATTCGCCTGAGCCAGTTCAGCGCCATCACTGGAATGCCTTCCGTTTCAATCTTATTGAGTAGACGGGGAAGGAGTTTTGAGCTATACGGAGCATCAATAGATCCATGTACTGCTTCCCCCCACCTGTGAGACAGGTCATGAAACTGGATATCATTCCATTTCAATCTTATTGAGTAGACGGGGAAGGAGTTGAGCTATACGGAGCATCAATAGGTCCATATCCTGCTTCCCCCACCCGTGAGACGGGTCCTAACACTTCATAAGCAAAGGGAACTTTCCCTGGTACAAGGCGCTACCGACTGGGGTAGTCTGCCTGTCAATTGTTAATACCTGGAATATGAATGTGGGACAAAGCTGTAATGTTAAGTTCTGTCCAGGCTAGAATTCTTTCTACCTCAGTTGCCACGACAAAACTTCTGGCTGCTCACTGTGATTATTATATGCCATTTTTGCTCACTGTGATTATTGTATGCCATTTTTGCTCACTGCGATTATTGTATGCCATTGTTGTCATGTTGTCTGACTGAATCTTGATCTTATGACCCTCCAATCATAGTGCCTGTATTACGACAGCCAATTCACTCAGAGCTTGAGAATGTTTATCTAGGAGGTGGGATTATTCTATAAAGTGTCTAGGGCCCCTCTCCAGCCCTTCAAGGCTGGCATTGGTTGTTAGGATGCTCCAGGGCTGCAGGGGGTAGGATTTCTCCAACTCCAGAGCTGGAT
>CM053028.1:95247756-95260256 GCA_028564925.1 Lithobates sylvaticus
CACACACACATAAACACAGTATTAAACATGTCAACATTTTTCTAGGTAAATATATTTCTAAAGATGCTATTGACATGAAATGTTCACCACATGATGGTAACAACCCATGCAATCCATACATACAAAGAAACCAAAACAAATACGTTTAGACGTTTAGCCGTCTCCATACACTGCTGAGTTACTTCTGGGTATCGCGGGCTCCGGCGCTGTGATTGGCCGGAGCCGCGGTGACATGCACGCGGGAGCCGCCGGTAACGGCACAGTCTAACTGAAGCAACGGAACGTACGTGCCGTTGCGTCAGTGCGCATGTGGCAATGACGTCGGCACATGAAAATACAGGGGATATTTCCTAAACCGTTCAGGTTTAGGTGATATCCAGGGTGGCTACAGGTAAGCCTTGTTATAGGCTTACCTGTAGCAAAAAGTGTGTTGTAAGGGTTTACAACCACGTTAAACAGTGGTAACAAGAATCCGATATTATAAATAGTGTACAACCCAACAGGTGATCAGAAACCATTAGGCTACACTGAGAAAACAGTAGATGGAAATCAAAAAAAGAAAAAGGGTGTGCACACTGACGAATACCAAACAAACATCTGGTTCAGCTAGGAACACAATACCTGGAATGTCAGGCAACACAAAGATGCTAGCTTTCTATACAAATATACAGGAAAAGTAATAATGAGTGTAATAAGAAGGTAAGGAAAAAGAGAAGCAGAGGAGAAAAAGATGAAAAGGAGGGAGAGAGAGAGAAGTGAAAAAAATCCCAGATAAGCTTGGAACCTCAAATTCTAGTGGAGATAATGAAGTCAAAGTCAGAAGAATATCTGAAATGAGACCAAACTGTCCACATAAGTTTGTGTGATTCAGATTTATCCTCATCCCGTGCGATCATATGCTCCACAAGCTCAATTTTGTCCAGCTCACAAGCCTATTCAGCCATTGATGAAGTCTCGGACTGGCTATCCGCTGTTATGAGGTGTCAAACTAAGTTTCTCTTAATTTGTGTGCAAGAGCCTGACAGCATGGCCAACACTGTAATCGGAGGTTCATTTGGGAATATAAAGGTCTGGAATTAGCAGGTACAATTGTTTCAATGAAAACAATAATTAATGCACTCAACCGCCATGGCCCCCCCCCCCCCCCCCAATAAGTGTCACTGGTGCCGCTAGGTAGCGATCGTTTTTTTTTTAGGTAACCGCCATGTTTATATAGGTTCATAAATAGGTTTATAGGTACCCCCATATTACAACCTAAATAAAGGTTTTAGCCCCCTGATTGCCCCTAGAGTTAACCCTTTCACCCCCTTTTGCCAGTGTCACTAAGCGATCGTTTTTCTAATCGTTGCATAAGTGTCACTGGTGCCGCTGGTTAGCCAGTTTTTTTTTTAGGTAACCGCCAGGTTTATATAGGTTCATAAATAGGTTTATAGGTCAGGTACCCCCATATACAACCTAAATAAAGGTTTTAACCCCCTGATTGCCCCTAGAGTTAACTCTTTCACCAGTGATCACAGTATAACTGTCACTGGTGACCCCCTGATTGCCCCTAGTTAACCCTTTCACCAGTGATCACCGTATAACTGTTACGGGTGACGCTGGTTAGATAGTTTGTTTTTTATACTGTCAGGGCACCCGCCATTTATTACCCAATAACGGTTTTAACCCCCTGATCGCCCGGCGGGTGATATCAATTAGGTTTTAGGGTCAAATAAGGTCTGCGTCGCCCCAGGTTAGTGCCAGCACCGCAAACACCCACGCACAAAGCATACACCTCCCTTAGTGGTACAGTATCTGAACAGATCAATATCTGATCTGATCAGATCTATACTAGCGTCCCAGCAGTTTAGGGTTCCAAAAAAACGCATGTTAGCGGCATCAGCCCAGATACCTGCTAGCACCCCTCCGCCCAGCCCAGCCCAGCCCACCCAAGTGCAGTATTGATCGATCACTGTCATTTAGAAAACACTAAGCACACATAACTGCAGCGTTCGCAGAGTCAGGCCTGATCCCTGCGATCGCTAACAGTTTTTTTTTGTGGTAGCGTTTTTGATTCAGTCGCTAACAGTCAGGAGCTTTTTTACCTGTAAATCTCAAAAAAATAAAAAAAATAGTTGTCGTTTTATTGTTCTCTCTCTATTGTTGCTCTTTTTTTACTCCATTCTATTCTGCAATGTTTTATTATGTTTTATCATGCTTGCTTTTCAGGTATGTAATTTTGTTTACTGTGTTTTAGTGTTAACCATTTTTTTGTTTTCAGGTGCGCCATTCAGTTGCAGCGCGGATTTATTTATCTTGACAGCAACAGTGTTTGCTCCCACGATACATAAAGACGCGACTCCAACACTGTTATCTCGCTTTTTGTCACAAAGTTTTGAAAATTGAAAAAAGAAAAAAAATATTTTTTTTTCTTACTTTCTTTCTTCATTTTCAAAAACAAATGAGAGCTGTAAAATACTCACCATGCCTCTCAGCAAATAGCTTGGGGTGTCTACTTTCCAAAATGGGGTCATTTGGGGGGGTTTTGTGCCATTTTGGCATTTTATGGCCTTCGAAACTGTGATAGGTAGTGAGGAGTGAAATCAAAAATTTGCACCCTTAGAAATCCTGAAGACGGTGCTTGGGTTTCGGGGCCCCGTACGCGGCTAGGCTCCCAAAAAGTCCCACATATGTGGTATCCCCATACTCAGGAGAAGCAGCAAAATGTATTTTGGGGTGCAATTCCACATATAACTATGGCATGTGTGAGCAATATATCATTTAGTGACAACTTTTTTTTATTTTTTTTTTATTTTTTTATTTTTTGTCTTTATTCAATCACTTGGGACTAAAAAAAAAAATATTCAATGGGCTCAACATGCCTCTCAGCAAATAGCTTGGGGTGTCTACTTTCCAAAATGGGGTCATTTGGGGGGGTTTTGTGCTATTTTGGCATTTTATGGCCTTCGAAACTGTGATAGGTAGTGAGGAGTGAAATCAAAAATTTGCACCCTTAGAAATCCTGAAGGCGGTGCTTGGGTTTCGGGGCCCCGTACGCGGCTAGGCTCCCAAAAAGTCCCACACATGTGGTATCCCCATACTCAGGAGAAGCAGCTAAATGTATTTTGGGGTGCAATTCCACATATAACCATGGCATGTGTGAGCAATATATCATTTAGTGACAACTTTTTGAAAACTTTTTTTTTTTTTGTCTTTATTCAATCACTTGGGACTAAAAAAAAAAATATTCAATGGGCTCAACATGCCTCTCAGCAAATAGCTTGGGGTGTCTACTTTCCAAAATGGGGTCATTTGGGGGGGTTTTGTACTTCCCTGCCATTTTAGCACCTCAAGAAATGAGATAGGCAGTCATAAATTAAAAGCGGTGTAAATTCCAGAAAATGTACTCTAGTTTGTAGACGCTATAACTTTTGCGCAAACCAATAAATATACGCTTATTGGCATTTTTTTTTACTAAAGACATGTGGCTAAATACATTTTGGCCCAAATGTTAGAATATCTTTTTTTTTCAAAATTTGTTTAAAGTTTGCTGCACAACATTTAGACAAGCCTGTGAAATACTAGGAGAATATAGTCTGGTCAGATGAGACCAAAATTGAACTCTTTGGATGCCATATTACACACCATGTTTGGAGGTGAAATGGCACTGCGCATCACCCCAAAAACACACCCATACCAACAGTGAAGTTTGGAGGTGTGAACATCATGGTGTGGGGCTGTTTTTCAGCATACGGTACTGGCAAACTTTAGATCATTGAAAAATCTGCAGCCATCTACCAGGATGATGAAGATGAAACAAGAGTGGACATTTCAGCAAGACAATGATCCCAAACACAAAGCCAAGGAAACTCTCAATTGGTTTCAAAGAAAATAAAGCTGCTAGATTGGCCCAGCCAATCACCTGACTTGAATCCAATAGAAATTCTATGGAAAGAACTAAAGATCAGAGTTCATAAAAGAGGCCCACGGAACCTTCAAGATTTGAAGACTGTTTGTGTGGAAGAATGGGCCGAAATCACACCCGAGCAATGCATGCGACTAGTTTCTCAATACAGGAGGTATCTTACCAGCGCTGTCAGAAGCTGTCATTACCAACAAAGGATTTTATAAGAAGCATTAAATAAATTTCAGTTAGCGTGTTTAATACTTTTTCCCTGTGTCATTCCATTTTATTACACAAAACTTAATTTCTGAACGTATTTGTTTTGGTTTTATTAATATGTATGGATTGCATGGGTTGTTACCAACGTGGTGAAAATCTCATGTCAATAGCAACTTTAGAAATATTTTTACAGGGAAAAATGGTGACGTGTTCAATACTTATTTTACTGGCTGTAGATTGTATATATATATACACACACACACTTCCATATGTGTGTGTAGCATGCTTCTGAAAAAAAAAAAATATATATATATATATATATATATATAAACATACACAAAGATGATAAACTAAAATACAATGCTTATAAATGAACACTGTTTTACGGACTTCTTGTATCTGTGGGAGGTCTCCGGGAGAAAGCGATTTTTAGCGGTGGACAGATCGGACACTTTTTTGGGACATTTTTACAGCGATCAGTGCTATAGAAATGCACTGATTACTGTATAAAGGACACTGGCCGGGAAGGAGTTTACACTAGTGGTGATCAAGGGGTTAAATGTGTTCCCTGGGAGGTCTTTCTAACTGGGGGGGGGGTGGAATGACTGGAAGAGGAGAGAGATCGCTGTTCCTGATCACTAGGAACAGACAAAATCTCTCTACTACCCTGACAGAGCGGGATCTGTTTGTTCACATTGACAGATCCCCGTTCTGGCTCTCTGTGGAGTGATCGCGGGTGGCTTGAGCCGATCATGCCAGCCATGCGCATCGGTTCCAGCGCTGTGCATGCGCCCACTGCATCTATTACACGAACCGACGTAGTTACGGCAATTCGCGTAATAGAGCCAACCTGCCGCAATTCAATGACGGCAACTGGTCGGCAAGTGGTTAAACCCAAAAGCAAACATCTATATTATTGCCAATTCTTAGATGCGATGGCTGTGTTAGCGTTCTTTTTTGGACTTTCTGTTATTTTCACCTGGTGATCTGGCCAGTAAGGTTGGCCATACATGAGTAATGTTTTTCCGTTCAACCAGCGAGCTATAGTAGGCAGTGTTAATAAAGAACAAAACTTTACAACAGGCTGGTGGTACACAAGTTGATCAATAGACCATTAGCCTGCTCATACATGGGTTTGGAATTTGTCTGGTACCTACTGAGCCAGTTGAAATTTGATCCAAGTACGGGCAGCCTAAGTCTGTTGTTTCTCAAAAGAGCAAGCTCTCCAGATGTATCAGTTACAGGGATGAAACAAACCATTTACCACTGACAGGGGTGCACACAATAATCACGTTTTATTCATGTAAAACCTTTATGCCAAAAGGAAAAAAAACGGTTTGCTGTAACTGCTTATAAAGTAATAGCTGGAGTTTGACTTCAATTTGTTAGCAAACTTAAAGCGGAAGTAAACCCATCGATTTAACAGTTTAAAAAAAAAGGCATGCCGTGAATGCTAACTGCACATTGGCTGTGCTCTCAACCAAACAGTCAAACCATCCAATGGCTGGTGTTATAACGGATCACATGTGCAGCACCGTGGCAGTTGAAGATTAAACAGAGGCAAAGATGGCAGCTTCCTTGGCTGAAAACGATAGGAGGGTTTACGTCCACTTTAAATCTCTAATACTTTTCTCCTCCCACCTCAACTAACAATTGTTAAGCTGCAATATATTACATTTTTGGTTTTGGCTTTTAATATCACTTTAACAGTGTGCAGCTAGCTCCTTCTCAGTGGCTGAAATTGTAGATTTAGGAGGCCTGGGTGGGGCTGAGTCTGGAGCATTTCCCTCAATGACTGAATATATAGCTGAATCAGATATAAGGTCTGTACATATTATGGATCTATCAGTGCCTTGTCATGGTCTTAAAAATTTTCTTTTTGAGGAACCCACTGTCTGCGAGATAGAACATGTGTGATAATTCTATTCAATGCAGCAAGCCCCAGTCAAGCTCTGAGCTACCGGGTTGAAGAATGGGGGAACATTATGGAAATACACAGAAAGTCCCTCGCTGCTCTTTTGTGACTAGAGAGAAGTTATCTCCTCTCCGGCTCCTTACAGGCAGCTTGGCAAATGCCAGCAAGTCATGCTACAAGTCAGAGCGAGTGTCAGCCTAAAAGTAGCTGGTCATAATGTCACCTAGTCATGCAGAAGGAGACAGATTTGTCATGACAGGCTCATAATTCAATGTAAAGAAACAGTTTAACTTCTATTATTCTACTACAAACACAGGCCTATAGGAAGTTGTGAATTTCAGAAATAGCCTGGGTTGTTAGAGGATTCGAAAGAGACATTTTACACAAAATTGCCATAAAACACTTCTGTGGAGTTATTCTGGGCACTGTCATAGAAAACTTAGAATCACAAGTGTATTGTATAGAGACCTAACAGTATGAAACCCAAGATCTTAAAATGAAAGTGATGCTAAGCAAAGTGGTTTAAAAGGAAAAAAATGATATTCTTAAAGGGTAACTCTAGCAAATAACAAAATAATATAGCGTAAGCATCTGCTACACAAGTCATATTATAATTGAATGATATTAAAAATAACCTTTCATTTTCAATCTGCAGCTCTGTAATTGTCTGTAAAATGCAATGCAATATGGCTACCTGAAGGTGTTTTGTACACATAATGTGTACAGAACGCCCCCCAGATATGCAATTTCCTGCTTGTATGATTGGCTCACTGATATACCCAAAAGTCTGCACCAAGATGCAAGTCAGATTTCAGGCATCCCCTGCAACAAAAAATTTATTTTTGGTAAGATACTCCCAATAGGAAGATCAAGGAATGAATAAAGAATGGACTTTTTAGGCAAAATTAAAAAAAAAAATTGTATAATTTTATTGAAACAAACGAAAACATATATAAAAAGACGTATACAAATGTTAAAATGTATATATACACAAATAAATGTGAACTAAAAAGAGGTTCCACTGGCCACTTGGTGGTCCAGTATATCCCCAATCAGTGTAGTTATGTTAGACATCTCTGAGACTGATAAGTAACAATGTATAGATACAGTAAACAATCTAAACGGATAATATCCTGATAGAAATATCAGGAAGAAGGGTCAGGAGGCCAACTCAGGGTATGTCGATCCCATTCATTATTAATATGATCTAGGCTTGACTACTTTCACGCATCCATGCGCTTCTTCGGGAGCTAAACATATCTAATGGCTACGGATGCAACAAAAAATTAAGCATAACTAATATGCTAATGGACAGATACAAGGGTGTATATTATATATATATATATATATATATATATATATATATATATATATACATACACACACACACACACACACACATATATAAATACATATACACACACACAGTATCTCACGAAAGTGAGTACACCCCTCACATCTTTGTAAATATTTTATTCTATCTTTTCATGTGACAACACTGAAGAAATAACACTTTGCTACAATGTAAAGTAGGGAGCGTACAGCTTGTATAACAGTGTACATTTGCTGTCCCCTCAAAATAACTCAACACACAGCCATTCATGTCTAAACCACTGGCAACAAAAGTGAGTACACCCCTAAGTGAAAATATCCAAATTGGGCCAATTAGCCATTTTCCCTCCCGAGTGTCATGTGACTCGTTAGAGTTACAAGGTCTCAGGTGTGAATGGGGAGCAGGTATGTTAAATTTGGTGTTATCACTCTCACTCTCTCATACTGGTCACTAGAAGTTCAACATGGCACCTCATGGAAAAGAACTCTCTGAGGATCGGAAAAAAATAATTGTTGCTCTACATAAAGATAGCCTAGGCCATAAGAAGATTGGCTCACACATTTAACATAAGAAGATTGCCAGGACCCTGAAAATGAACTGCAGCACGGTGGACAAGACCATACAGCGGTTTAACAGGACAGGTTCCACTCAGAACTGGCCTTGCCATGGTCGACCAAAGAAGTTGAGTGCATGTGCTCAGTGTCATATCCAGAGGTTGTTTTTGGGAAATAGATGTATGAGTGCTGTGATCAGCCGTGTCCAATTATTGCTGATCACGATGTAAACAGGAGTCATTTATCGGCTTTTCCTCACTTGCGTCTGACAGACGTGAGTAGAGGAGAGCCGATCGGCGGCTCTCCTGACGGGGGGGGGGGTCTGTGCTGATTGTTTATCAGCGCAGCCCCCTGCAGATGCCCGCCAAGGACCACCAGGATGCCGCCAGGACCACCAGGGATGGCCACCACACAGGAAATCCAGGTATGTCACCCTAGACCACCAGGGATATGCCAATCAGTGCCCAGACAGCTGCCAATCAGTGCCCATTAAAAAGCCTGCCAGTACCACCAGTGATGCCTATCAGTACAATCTAGCAGTGCCCATCAGTGCTGCCTATCAGTTCTCATCAGTTCTCATCAGTGCCGCCTATAAGTCCCACCCATCAGTGCAGCCTTTCAGTGCCCATCAGTGCTGCATATCAGTGCCACCCATCAGTGCCACCTCATCGGTACCACCTTACCAATGCCTGTCAGTGCAGCTTATCAGTGCCCGCCAGTAAAGGAGAAAACGTACTTTTTTACAAAATTTTATAACAGAAACAAAGAAAAACGTATTTTTTTCAAAAATGCCCAGAGGGGAATGTATTTTTCTCAACAAAAGTGGAGTTACTCTTCAAAGTAGAAGTTTAGCTCAATTCTAACTATAATTAACTGGTTTCCGCCCAGCCACAGTTAATTTACTGTAGCAGGGTGACAAGGGCAGGCTGGATCACAAACATGTATGTAATCCAGCCAAAGGGGCACGCAGTGTGTCACTCCCACGACTGATATTTTTATTATTATACAGGATTTTCATAGCGCCAACAGTTTACACAGCGCTTTACAATATAAAAAGGGAGACAATTCCGTTTCTAACACAATAACATACAAGAGAATATGAGGGAGGGCCCTGCTCAGAAGAGCTTACAATCTAATAGGGTGGGGCAGGTGGTACAAAAGGTTGTAACTGTGGGGAATGAGCTGATGGAAGTGGTAGGAGATTAGTTTGGAGACGTGATAGGCTTTCCTGAAGAGATGAGTTTTCAGGGATCGCCTGAAGGTAGCAAGAGTAGGGGATAGCCGGACAGGTTGAGGTAGCGAGCTCCAGAGGATGGGAGAGGCTCTGGAGAAATCATGGGAGACGAGCATGGGAGGAGAAGACGAGAGAGCTTGAGAGTAGGAGGTCTTGAGAAGAGATGAGAGGACGATTTGGGTGATATTTGGAGACAAGATTGGTGATGTAGCTCGGGGCAGAGTTGTGAATGGCTTTGTATGTTGTGGTTAGTATTTTGAATTTAATTCGCTGGGTGATTGGGAGCCAGTGTAGGGATTGGAGAGGGTTGGCAGACACTGAGCGGTTGGTGGATAAGTCTGGCAGCAGCATTCATGATAGACTGAAGAGAGGATAGCCTATAGAGAGGCAGGCCAATGAGAAGGGAGTTGCAATAGTCAAGGAGAGAGATAACAAGGGAGTGAATGAGGAGCTTGGTGGTTTCATTTATTAAAAAGGGGCGAATTGTAGAGATGTTACGGTGAATTCTACAATCTTTTGACAACAATTTGATTTGAGGCTGAAATGACAAGTCAGAGTCTAGGATTAAACCTAGTACCCTGGCGTGAGGGGAGGGACTGATGGTTGCATTGTTGATTTTGATGGAAAAGTCATGGAGGGGGGCACGGGTGGGGGGAATATTAATTTATTCGTTTTATAGAGATTTAGTTTAAGGAAGTGGTGCGACATCCATGCTGATATGTCAGTTAGTAAGTTAGTAATGCGAGAGGAGACTGAAGGAGTGAGGTGAGGAGTAGACAGATAGATTTGGGTGTCATCGGCGTATAAGTGGTATTGGAAGCCGTGGGCAGTTATCAGGTGACCGAGGGAGGAGGTGTAGATAGAGAAGAGAAGGGGTCCAAGAACAGAGCCTTGGGGGACACCAACAGAAAGGGGCAATGGAGAGGAGGAGACAGACTTGTAGGTGACACTGAAGGAGCGCTGTGATAAATAGGCAGAGAACCAGGATAGAGAAGAATCTCGGAGAGAGACGAAGTAGGCTTGTTTTGCAACATGGAGGCAAGAATTGTATTTTAGAAGGGCAGATTTATATAGGGTGAAGTCTTGCAGGCATTTGGTTTTACGCCACAGTCGTTCAAGAGCACGGCAATGTCTCTTGAGATTTCTAGTGCTCTCCGTTTGCCAGGGTTGTAACGGTCGGGGCCTGATTCTGCGTGTGGTTAGAGGAGGAAGTGCATCTAGTGATGATGAGTGTGAACTGTTGTAGACAGAGGTATGTCGATTGCAACCAGCCTGTGCAGACATGGATCAAATTAGGCCGGTCCCTGCTTAACCGTCTGAATTTGTAAACTCTCGTTTTTTTTTGTGAATAAAAATAATAAACGTACCTATACTTACAATCGTTTTGCACAGAGCAGTCCCGATCCTCTTCTTCTGGGGTTCCCTGATGGTGCTCCAGGCCCCTCCTCTTCATCGGATGTCCCCACGGAAAGCTGCTTTCCCTGGGTGCAACTGTGTGGGCTTGCTCGAGTCCCACTGCTGCGTCTATTGAAACAGACATTGACATTGACACAGACACTGGATTTGATTGACAGCAGTGGGAACCAATGGCTCCTGCTGCTATCAATTTGTCCAATGAGGAGAGAGACAGTGGTTGGAAGCCACTGCACTTGTGGACATTGCTGGATGGGATCGGGCTCAGGTAAGAAAAAGGGGGGGTCTGGAGGGAGCTGAAGCACAGAAGGTTTTTCACCTTAATGCATAGAATGCATTAATGTGAAAGACCTTGAGGCTTTACAACCACTTGTGGTAAGTGCATCAGGCTGGTAGCCCAACTAGAGAGAGGTGATATGAATGCCTCAGAAAATGGTAGGGGAAAATGTCAGCCCGATAATAACCTCTTCAGCTCAGGAAGATTTACCCCCCTTCCTGACCAGGCAATTTTTTGTGATATGGCACTGCATTACTTTAACTGACAATTGCGCGGTCGTGCAACACTGTACACACATGAAATGTATGTCCTTTCTTCCCCACAAATAGAGCTTTCTTTTGTTGGTATTTGATCATGCGCTACAAACAAAAAACAAAAAAACAAAACACACAATATTTTTTACTTTCTACTATAAAACCTATCCAATAAAAAAAATATCATCAATATAGGCCAATATGTATGTTTAGGTCTGCGCAAAAGTTATAGCATCTACAAACTATGGGATATATTTCTGGAATTTTTATAAAAAAAAATTCTACTAGTAATGGCTTCGACTTATAAAGGTACAGCAGGCAAATTGGACACCTGACACTTTTTTTGGGGACCAGTGACATTATTACAGTGATCGGTGCTAAAAAATATGCACAATCACTGTACTAATGACAATGGCTGGGAAGGAGTTAGCTGGTGTTTCAGTGTAGTGGGGAGGTGCTTTTACTAGTGGAGGGCGTGGATCTGTGTTCCTGCTTTACAGGAACCCAGGATCCATGCCTTCTGCACTGATAGAACAGCAATCTGCCTTGTTTACATAGGCAGATCGCTGTTCTGCCTGTGTGCAGAATGATCAGCAGGTGCCAACGGATATCGGGTCCGTGGGACCCGCTGATCAGCTCCCGTTGTGTAGAAACACAGCGGGCGCAAAATGCCGGCAGTGTGCACTTGCGCCTGATACCCTGAAGTGCAGGATCACGTATATAGAGTGGTCAGCAAGTGGTTAAAGTGTCATTAAACCGACATTAATTAAAACGGTCAGTACATTTACTTATATATATCACTGTCAATTTACGTAGCACTTAACATATGTACGTTCACATCAGTGCCTGCCCTCATGAAGCTTATAATCTAAGGTCTCAACCAATTAACCTACCAGTGGGAGAAAACCAATGCAGGCACAGGGAGAACATTCAAACTCCAGGCAGGGAGTGTCGTTGTTGGGATTCCAACCGGCAACCCTAGTTCTGCTAGGCAGAAGTGCTAACCACTTAGCCACTGTGCTGTCCACTGTTCATATTCACTCAGTCGCTATGGGATTTATTTTCTATATTATACAAAAGACCTGGTCAATCCCGCTGTTCACTGTCCCTCCCCCCTGTCTGTGTTTCTTATTGCTGCAACCTGAGGATGTGTAGACCAGCAATGGCCACATCTACTGAGCATGCTCCAGTTTTAGTTCCCTTCTAAGCTGTTTATCTACTCCTTTTTCTTATCTGTGCAGCCCACGCGACTATAGGAGTTATACATGTGGGCATATACACTCCGGATAAATGAGGCTCCTTATTTGCCCACTAAACAGCTAAACATTATGGGGGTGGGATATTACATGTTGGATGATGGAAGTGTCACCTCCCTATAATTCTAAGCACATTCAAAGAACAGACACAAACTGGAGGGG